>PKRV01001349.1:968927-1187613 GCA_003709505.1 Hyphantria cunea
AAAAAGGGATATTTCTTCTCCGGATGGCGTAAGAAAGCGGTTCCCGGACCCCTCCCGTCTCAGGCGCAGAGTGGCACACCGTGGTGGTTTAGTGGGTAGTCTGGCTGGTGTCAGTCAGGAGTCCCACACAAAGCGAACCCCTTGTACCCGCAGGGGGGGAGCGAAGTGCGTAAAGGCATTCCACCACGTCAAAAAAAAAAAAGGGATATTTCTTCTAGATAACACCTGGTGTCTGTACTGGCATCCGAAACGGCGTACGGTTTTAGCCGGTACAGTTCCGACAAAAACACGAGGAGATATCAACACGAAAAAAAAAGTGAGAGCAATTTTATTTAGTACTTCGTACATTTTTATTGAATGAACAATGAATGTAATTAAAAATCAGAAACAGCAGCAAATTCTATTATTTTTACAAATTGCACGAGTCAAAATTTAAGTTTTTCACATTATTTGTTTGCTTCTATACATGTAGATAAAACTGTGCGTAAAATGACGATAATCTCTGTTAAGAAATTAAAATCTTTTTATCATTCTAAATGGCAATAACTGGGACAATATAGTAATAATATTTTAAAAACTTAATAAATAAAAAAACTGTCTGTTTCTTTATAACTATGTACATTTTTGATCTATATATTGAAATTTTAGGTACTATAAATGTAATATTGTCATACAATGTTCGCACTAGAATTTCAATTTGGCTGATGCTCAAATCACTAGCTGCATCTGGTTCACGTCGATAGCGATTTAAAACTTATTCCTACTCGTTTTGAACAAACATGTAAAAACGTTTAAAATATTCTTACAGCTAATATTTACGTAATTTATTTAGTGGGTAGTTTTACTTACAGACACGAAGAATGATACCCATAACACGTACATATATTTCTTAAACTAGTAATAAATATTACTTACTTTTTACATCTATTCACAATTAAATCATACAATATTATTCATATAAAAACGTTTTACGTATATAGTACCTATTAACTATCTAACATGTTTAGAACGAACAATAAACAAAATTTTACAATGATCAATGATAAAGAAAATTGATTTGAAAGGGAACAACAGATATGCAACGTTGAGTATTAAACTCTCAACTTACAGCACTAAATTCACTTTATCAATCTAACCACCAAGATTTAGGGCTTTAAGCTCATGAGATCACAAGGTTCGCATTCACTTTCACAAGTTAGAGTCATGTTGGTAAATTTCAAAATTTATCAACAAGTTAGTAATCAAAATTTACTCTCAACAGCAACTAAATCTGACTTCATTTAGTCATACAAATCACGTTTAGATATAGTAGACACGGTATAAAATCCGCTGCTGTCCGTCACTTCGTCGGTGCTCTCCGTTAATCAGGAAATATCTATATTTTCCACCTTATACAGGAAGCGCCGCCGACGCGTATCTCATGATTCTCCATTCGGTGCTATTGTTACAGTGCTGCAGTTGGCTCGAGTAGACCGGGTCGAGCTTCGCCTTAAACCAACGCCACCCACTGGATTCAATAAAATTAAATTTTCACTTTTCTTTTTCCCGTGACAGTTGCAGAACAAGAGTTCCTTCATTCCTTTTCTAAAATTTTTGGATAAGAATGCGTATAAGAGTGGATTAATGCCGGAGTTGAAATACGTGATGAGGAAGGTGAGCGGTGTGAGGAGTGTGCTGAAGTCGCTGGAACCCTCGTAGCCACTGGACCAGTACTGCCACATCTTGCGAGCGTGGAAGGGTAGATTGCAGACGGCGAAAGTAAGTACGACTACGATGAGCATGCGGACGACACCGCGTCGCGCCCGGAGCACGTTGCGTGAGAGATGGCTCAAGTGACTGCAGTTCCGTGTCTCGTGACTCCGAGTGCTTTTTGCAGTGCCACTCTTGTTGCTGCTCACTGTGACCGTTTTCTGTGCCAAAAGAAAGAAGCAGTAATTATATTTTCAATTACACATCACTATAATATCATTAACAATACAGCTATCTCTTTTGGTTTTAAATTAATGAATATCATCCAATTACGAGCTGATATGATATTTGTTGTATCGAGATGACATTTAATTAAAATTTATATTAAATTAGCGTTTTACACATACATGATAATAGTAAACTTTATTTTAATAAACACAGGACACAAACCCAAATACACTTTATAGTTTCCCAGTAAGTATACGTATGTTCAAAAGTCATTTCAATTCATTTTAACGAAAGCAGTAGAGTAGAACGTAATAGGGTATTTCGCTTATCTTGAATTGTGAATCGAAATTGACACATAAACAGGATAGGGTCGCGTGCTCCTTCTGGACGTCCTTTTATTTTTGAGGGCACTAGAATAATAGTGTCAACTGATCTTTTACGGAACTGTCTTAGACGTTAATTTTTACGTCATTGTTGTAAAAATATTGATAGATTAATGAGTCACAAATACTGTTTATTTCAATATTAACTTTATTTCAAGTCAAAATACCGGGAACACATACAGTCACTATAATGTCACAGAGCAGAGAGAGACGGTCAAGCGCGAGCTGGTGTTGCAAGGCGCAAAGTTCAAAATTACAACATCATATTTAACAAATATATTAAGTCTATTGTATCTAATATGACTTCTTTCTCTATATGCTAAAACTACTTAGAAAACAGCGTGCAATTCAAAAGTACACATTTAATACCTATTGTGTTAATTTCTATACATACGAAAACAAAAAATAAGTACATAAAGCGTTAGTTCTTTGATGTCTAAACTGCACTTTACTTAAACTCACCAACTATTTCAGTCAACTTGCTATACTCATATATAAAACAAATACTGCAGTATTTACATTTGATGTTCTCAATCATTGACGTTGATACTTATTAATTAAGCGACCACCAAGACCCTTACGAATCACTGTCTATTTTCCGCAAGACCCTCAAATAACGCCTGTAACCCAAGCTCACAACATTGGTTTTGGTAAGCTACCAATTTGAAATACGAGTAGCCATTGGAATTTAGCACTACGGCTCAATCTATTAGAATTGAAAACAGAATTGCGATAATTCAAGGCTGAGGAAGGTTTTATTGGCCATCATATATCATTTGTTTCTAATATTGTGGCATTGTGATAAATGAAGGGCTATAAGCTTGAGATATTATAGCAAATGAAAGCACTTAAGAATATGTACTTGATTCTATTGTTTATGAATATTTCACTCAGGCGTTGTCAATATGTAGAACTTTTTCCATACTTTTATATATAAAACAACCTTAAAAACTATTAATAAAAATTGTGAAGCTACAAATAAAAATTGATGATTTAGAACACACAACACGTCTCCTTTGCCACATATTAAAACTTTCTTTGAAAGCAAAAAAATAAATTGCTAAGCTATAACAGCCAGTACGAGTACTTTTACGTTAAGACACAAAGTACGTTTTCTGTATAAATGAATATCATTATTTGAAACAAAAAGGAAAAACTGCTGCCTATGAAGGATTGCAAATATTTGCGCAAAGAGCATCTGAGTATAATATTTTTACTGAACTACATTAAGAATAAAAAAAATCTTATTATCTGTAGGCTTTTATGCAAAATAAACACATTTTTAAAATTATTTTGTCGATATTTCTTCCGTTTCCTTACTACTACTTACCAAGTTTAAGAAAAGTATTTATCCTGGTAGTATATGAAACAAACTTCAAAGTATATTTAGCATTTTAGGGATTTGAAACGCTATCAGAGTTCAATGTTTGTTTAGGGCTTCTTACTATTTACAAACATTTACTTAGGAAATTCTCAAAAGTTTTGTATGCTTACATATTTTTCCAGGTCTCACTAAAGATACCTAACTAAAGATGTTTTTTTTTTAAATACTTAGTAGGACTTTGTAATCTGCACGTCGTAAGCCCGTCACACTCTTGTGATGATGATATATAGTTTTTACTTCAATATCTTCAGACACGGATATTTTTCTCGTCATTGAGATAACCAGGTAATAATATTCTTTATTATGTAATGTATAATGGTTTTTCATTTTGCAAGACGGTTTTTTATCATATGAGCATAAATTACCTTCTCATTTCGTTGGTATTGTGGTGCACAGCACTGTACTCGCTCCAAGTGTTGAAGTGCATGAGAACTCTGCCATAAGCCTACTGCAATCCTTGTGTATAAAACCTATAACAAACAAATAAATATATTTAAATTTTATCAATATTTGGACTTTGATAGCCCCTATTGTGATAGGCTTTCTGATTTTTTTGTCACCATCATCCGTCAATACGTTCGTAAAATACTTGTGACGATAAGTTGCACGAAATTATTTATGGCAGTACTTTTAATCCGTCAATCGATTTTTACCTATATCATAAAAAGGAAGAGTTTTTTCTTCAATAGCATGCAACTTTAAAACTAAATTACCATAAAATTTTGCTTGGCTTAGAATAATTCAAATTCTTGGCCTGTAAGTTAATCCACCTAAAATCTTAAATGAAGTATAATTATACATGTAGTAAAGGGTATATTATATACGCTTTAAAAGCCAGTATCTAGAACTTTCGATTGTAAAATTAAGCCAATTTAAATTCGGGCCATAAAATATAAGTATAGTCATTGAATTAATGTTACATGAACACAAAGTTATACACGTTTATTCTAATGTTGTAGGTAGCCTACTCAAAATTGTTTCTTAGACTGAGATTTATAAATCAAATGATATGGCTATGACTGTTTAACTTTATATTATTGTATGAATGGTTTTTGTCTATTAACTTGACTAAAAAAGAACGTTGAACACATACTGAGTAACCTTTGTACCGATTCTAATGGCCAGTTTTACTTTCAAAGAATTTATTATTTCCTGATAAAGTCCGTGATGAACAATTCTGAACATACCTGCATCATAAACTACAGGTTTTAAAATTTTGATATAACATTTCTTTTCATTTCTTCTTTATTTACTAAGTGGCGTGCAATTGGAGATGCCTATGTCCAGCAGTGGACTGCGACAGGCTGGTGATGATGATAATGAATGTTTAAATGATATTTTTTAACCACTCACGTAGAGGATTAGATGTGTTACTTGTACTCGTATGTGAGCTACCCGAAGTTTTTGTATACTGAAAATCCATTTTGTGGTTGTCTGGAAGAGATCGCCGTGAGCGATAAGACCGCCTATTGTATCATTTGCATATTTGTGACTCATCTTCTGTTTTTAACTTTGTAATTTTGCATGTATGCAATAAAGATATATAATATAATAATAATAATGGTTTCTTGGATAGACATACTATGTCAGATAATCATTTGTATATATACAATTAACTAACCTTAAAAATTAAGCGGTACGACATTATAACAGTGATGATCCTACGATTTTAACGATATTAACACCTGTTCATAACGAGACATCGCTAATTTGCAAACTCTTGAATCTATCGCCATCCTGTCGTCTACTACAAAACAAAGGCTTACTCTAAGGTGCGTAAAAACATTGAAAAAAAACTGTAGCTAAACACGTAGAACGTGAAACTCAATATCAAATATCCTATTATTTTACCTTTAACATTAAGAACACACATTCAGCTATTGTTGTAATTTAAATAAAATTACACGTTGAAAACCTTTTGTTATAAATAAGACAGACATGTAGATTCGGAGAAAACATTAATTAAGAATTTTTCGCCGTTTACTATATAAATATGTGGAGTAAATAAACAGAAGTCAACCACGATGTTTGTAGATAAGTTATAATGGCATGTATATCCGTTACTTGTGTCTGATGTGTGAGATCACAAAATATCAAGTGTATAGTAGCAGTAATGTATAAAATGCAGCCTTATCGCCTACAAAAATTCTCTTATTTTGTAGTAGGAACATCTTAATCATGTGTTAGTTTAACATTAATCATTTTCATACTCCGAATTGAAACGACAGGTTGACAAATTGATTTACAAAATACTGTCCACAATTAATTTTATTTTAATTTCTTTTAGCTGTCTGCTCTCCTTCTCCATATTAACTTTAAATGTGCTAAATTTCATACTCCTTTTTTTTGTGCGGAAATCCCCTCGCATACTACTAAGTGTCGTCGGACTCCAACCGACTAAAAACCGCACACCATCTCGGGTACTAGGAGCAGGTGTACCCTCAGAAGGAAATCTCTAGAACTCTGACGTACCTCGAGCCACCCACTGTCTGTAGTAGCTCCCTCCTATATAGGAACCCTCGTATTCCTATTCTATACAGAAAAGGGCGCGAGCACTTTTTAGGACTCGCGCGGCCACCCTGGGCTGCTTTTGCTCTATGCTTCGGCTTGCGCTTATGGAGGACGGAGATCATTTAGTGATCTCCGGCGCCTGAGTCGTCTGCGGTACCTGGCCCGTTTCCAGGCCTGGCGCACAGAGAGAGTTCTAAACCTCTCCCGGTCACGCTCCACCATCTCCTTCGCAAGCATAACTTGCTCGCAGAACGAGACGGCAGACTTCCACGCGCTCTCGCTCCGCAACATTGCCGCAATCATGTTCCCGAGTGAGAGAACTCCCACCCCGATAATAATAAATATAAAATAATAATAAAAAAATGTGTAAATTACTTTAAAAAATATACTATCTTTATCTTTGTATAACTTGTAACCATTTAGACATAAGTCTAAAGTAATAATAATATTAGTGTCATCCATGTTCGTGTATGCAATAGAGATTAAAGTTAGCCGTGTAAGTTTAATTTATCTCCAAGATCCGTGACACCTTAATTATACTCTTTCCTTGTAAGTTAGAGTAAAATTTACTTTATAACAAAATTTTGTCAAGAATCATTTAGATTATCTTATATTGCCATTTTTCCAATTTTTCCGTGGGCAAGAAATTTATTTATGGTAGTTATATATAGTGTATTTTATCCAAAAGAATGATATTCAAAATTTGTAGGTAGCTTACTGAGTGCGTGAGTTTATATTAGCTGTTATTTATATGTCATTAAAACAAGATATCGTTTGAAGAAACATTGCTAGTCACTCAAGCTTCTAACTAAACCTATTAGCAATAATATATGATAATTGCCATGAAAGCTATTGAGAACCCTAATATATAACCGTAGTCTAAACCTTACTTGACTGATTGACTTGAACAATAAATTGATAATATATAGCCTTCCTCTAGATATTTAGAAAGGGACAATTTAAACACTTTTTAAACTAGGATACCATTAAATTAATTAAATTCAGATTGTCCGGCAAAATCAGTCACCGAATCTGATTATGCAAAACTTCTTGGATCTCCTCATTTTTACTTAGTANTATATACATAGGCGGACTTAATGCCTTGAAGCATTTTCTTCCAGTCGACCTTCAGGTGATGTAGAATTAGGATGTGGTAGATGCAAAGAGATTGCGGTCCGGCCGGCGTAAGAAAGCGGTTCCCGGATCCCTCTCGTCTCAGGCACAGAGTGGCACACCGTGTGGCTTTGGTCGGTTCGATTCCGACACACCACCCCGCCGCAAACCCCCTAGTGGGGTGAAGGACCAAGGGGGTTTCAACACAAAAAAAACTTCACAAGAGATTAAATTTTGTAAGTAAGAGATACCTGCATTAAATATAAATGATATGCATAAGATTAGGTTATTAAATATACACTATATTAATAGATGCACAATACATATGAATTTAACATACATACATAATTATAATACTATGCATAGGTATTTGGTACACAGGTGTTAAGATTGTGTTTGCGCTGCCAATTCATTCTAAAGAAAATCACGTACTTTCGACTTGAACGAAAGACGGTTTGTTGACATTCTGATTTCGGTAGGTAGCGTGTTCTACTGAAAAACAGACTGCACATAGAAAGAAGAATGGATAAAGTCCGAGTTGTAAAAGGGGCATTGAAGAAGTATATCGTTTGTGGAATGAAAATTTCAGTCGTGGTCCATCACGTAAAAGAAACAAAGGTGAGATGCAAGGTATACAGGTAACGATGGAAAGTTGAGGAAAGAAAAAAGAGAAGTCAGTGCTCGCAAATTTCGGCGCTGGCGAATTGGGAGCCATTGTAATTTGAAACGTAAAGCAGACGTGGTCATACTTTGCTTAGATTAAAAACGAATCGTATGCAGTTTTTTTTATTTTTTATATATTTAAGCTGCCAAAATGACTCTGCCCTGCCTGATGGAAAGCATGAGCAGAATCCAAGAGTGGTGATCACCATCCTCAATGCGAAAAAGAACAATGCAGCATGGTGACCCACACTATGGCGGCCTGGTGAGATGCTTTTTCACGCCCCGCTTAAAGGACCCGGGATCATAGTGGGAAGGAAGCACGTGCGCTGGTAGTGAGTTCCAGGTTTTGACCGCCCGGCACAGGAAGGAAGCACCGAAGCAATGAGTACGAGAACGTATGTCTTCCACTATAAAGCGGTGACTTCTAAGGCCGGCACGTGTTGTTCTGTAGAGGAAGGGAGAGGGGGGGATCAATTGGAAGAGCTCTTCAGAAAACTCACCATGGTAAAGGCGATAGAGGACTGCCAAGAAGGCGATATCTCTACGCAACTGTGTTATTTTTTATTTTTCTAGTTATTGAGAAGTCAATCTAGTTTATTGAGAATTGAGAAGGCGTGCATTCAGGTCGAAATAACACACATCACCATAGCCAATTAAGGGGACAATCAGGGACTGCATAAGCGTAACCTTAGCTTTAGCGGGAAGAAAGTTCTTTAAACAATATAAGTCGCGGAGACATGTGGGTACTTTTGGCTGACGTGTGTAACTTGTGCCCGCCAGTAAAGGGTCGAGTCGATATGCAATCTCGGTTCCAGCTCTGTATAAATTACAAGTCTTTAATAACCTTGTCGATGGCGTGTATATGGATATATGTCTTTCACCTTTGACCGCGTGTACACTTGTAAGTCGTCGGCGTACAGGTAATACGTACACTGAAGGTGGCGAGTGTCGAGATCAATAAATATTGAGAAAAGCAAGGGAGATAGTATACCGCCTTGAGGGACGCCAGTGTGATGATCACGCCAATTCGATGACATGTCATCAATGTGAACACATTGTTGTCGTCCCAGAAGATAGGAGAAGAACCATTTCAAAGCTTCTGAGGAGATTATAAGGTAAGAAAGGATGGCCAGTAGGACGTCATGGCAGATGGTATTGAAGGCATTTGAGAAGTTTATGAAAGTCATCACTGTGACTTTGTTGTCCTCCAAATTATAATATAAAATATTTAATATTCTAACCCGAGGCAAATGACCTATGATTTAATTTAGAATAAGACAACAACCCTTTGCCAGTATCATGCTATAATTTTCCAGCCATGTTTTAAAGTCATAGCAATTAACAGATATCAATTAGGTACTTCAGTAATTTAGGTTATGAATACAAAGCCTCAATTTACCTTCTAAGAACCTGACGATAAAATTATAAATAATTACAAGTGAATATCCATACTTACATTAAAATAAATTCGAAAGTAACTCTGTCTGTTAAAATTTCACGGTAAAGCCACTTCACGGTTTCAATCATATTTGGTATGTTAATTTTTTGGGAAGGACACAGACTACTTTCCACCACAATAACCGAATCACACGCGGGCAGAGCTGCGGCCAAAAGCTACTGGTATTATAATTATTATTTTATATCCCTGGATGGCGAGGGATTAAGAATACTTAAAAAAATAATCATAATTTTAAGCAATTATTTATTGCTAATCTGGCACTCGCGTATTGTGTGAGATTTTTCTTCTAACCTATTTGCTTACAATATTTTATATTAGTCTAAAACTAGAAGTGAAAACTTGAAATTGGCTCTTTAATGACTAATCTGCTTTATTTTTTACTAACATTTGTAGCTGTAAGTTTCCCGAGAATAAATAAATAAATAAATACGCCCAATTCGTGGCTGGGCGTATTGTAAGAGGCGATTAAGTAAGCAAACTATGTAGGGCAACAAAACTGCGGAGAGAAGAAAAGCTTGGAACAACTTTTTAATAACCCATCTAGCTGGCGTGATAAAGTAGGCTAAAACCAAAAGATTTTGGCCTACTATACCGCGCTGGCTAGATGAGCCTCTCCTTAGCAAGGATGCTTAAGAGAGGCCTATGTCAAGCAGTGAATCGTCTGTTTATGATTGAAGACTGAATAACACTAAAGTTCTTAAGCCTAATTTAATTAGCGATGTGGGACTGAAAATATAAATCTCAAGTCTTTTTGATTCAAAATTGAATTTGGCTTATTAATATATTCAGGTTAGTAAAAATAGGAAAATTGCAACCAGAACTTATTAAACATTCTTAAACTGTCAGATTTATTTTGGATTCTGCCAACTTAGAAGGTGCGTCAATTTTATTTAGTAAATAAAGACTTGTATAAAATTAGTGTTTTCATTAAATTAGAGGGATAAACGGGGATGGAATCAAATTATATATGTGTAAAATTCGGATTACATATTGTGATTCTTTAAGAATGAGATAACATGATTACATTTATATTACTTAAGAGTTCTGAATTGAAATATCAGACAATTGGCCTAAAATTAGACTAAATTCATATAATGTGTAGGTACGAAAACTTTGCCACCAATGAAAAATTTTTTGCTTACCAAGCGATATTTTAATTATGGAGAGTGAAAATTTAATATTAAGTCTGCAAAGTTTAACCGCTGTTGAGCTTCTAGTAGTTCTAGCGGTTTAGTTATTTTAAACTTTAAATATTCAGTATTTGATATTATTTACTTGAAATAGTATGATATTTTTTACGATAGTACTTAGTATTTTTATAGTATAGTGTTTTCAACATATATGGTTTTAAATATCAGTTACACCAGTAGATATTTGAATATTTATATATTAATACGTCAAATATTTTTTTCCTTTTTACGAGGAAACGGAGGACCATGAAAGGCACAATTAAAGTCTTTATGTACAGGGAATACGCGCTGGTATTCTACTTCACCATATTGTGCATGAGCAGCACTGCTCAAAATAAGATCAAGGATGAAATCCTTCTCAGAATCCTAGTGGGTAGCATGTTTTTATTCATTCAAGAAACTATTAGCATCAAAGCTGCTTTCCAGAGCAACCAAGCTAATAATACATAAGACGCTAATAAGGCCTGTCGTTATATACGGATGCAAAACCTGAGCTTTAACCCTGAAAGAAGAAAGCCAGCTTTTAGTCTTTGAGCGAAAAATCGTACGAAAGATCTTAGGAACGGTTAGGGAAAGCGGTGGAGTGTACTGCGTCCGTATGAATTAAGAGCTGAATTGCAGAAAAAATCCAGATGCGCAATGAAACCGGTGCGGCGGCGCTCATAGCCCAGTTGCACTCGGTGTTTAGAAACAATCACCGAGGGTAAGCAACAACGCGCGGTCAGTACCTGGATGGGTGACCGCTAGTGGCATGTTATCATGAGCGTCTCCGTGATTAGGAAGTCACGTTAAGCAGTCGGTCCCGGTTGTTATCATAGGATAACAGTCGTGAAGCTTAGTTGGAGGCCTTTGGGCGGCTTGAAAACATCCAACGGTAAGATTACGTAGCCACAACGTTGTCTTGCCAGTCCCCAACCCGCACTTGGCTAGCGTGGGGGCGTATGGCCTTAACCCTCTCCTGAGAGGAGACCCGAGCCCAGCAGTGGGACATTATGGGTTGTTGATTGATTGATTGACAATGAAACCATCGTTTGGTTCTGTAAGGTTCACAGACTTCGGTGGGCAGGTCACATTGAGAGAATGCTTGATTCAAGAGCAACATAGGCTATTACAAACTAGGCTCATAAAAAAAAAGACCGCGCGGTAGGCCCAAGAAGTGGTGGCGGTACTGTATTGAGAAAGACCTGGCTACTCTAAGAAAGAAGACCTATTAGATATGTGCTGCCTCAGGGCAGCACATATCTAATAGGTCTTCTCTATTCACGACTGTTATCCTATGATAACAACCGGGACCGACTGCTTAACGTGACTTCCGAATCACGGAGACGCTCATGATAACATGCCACTAGCGGTCACCCATCTAGGTACTGACCGCGCGTTGTTGCTTACCCTCGGTGATTGTTTCTAAACACCGAGTGCAACTGGGCTATGAGCGCCGCCGCACCGGTTTCATTGCGCATCTGGATTTTTTCTGCAATTCTAATAGGTCTATTCAGATAGAGATCGATGGAGACAAATTGTGGAAGAGACCAAAACCCAAACCGGGTTGTAGCGCCATAATTCCGACCGCTGGGCGATAATTAGTAATTTATAATTTCTGATATAATTCAGTTCTTGTAAAACTTTGGTATTCATATTCTAGTATTTACCATTTAATCAGTTACTTGACATAAAAATAAGATTTCTCTCTTAACACAATGACATTCAGAATTCTATACTGTTTTTCTAACAAACCCTACTTAAAAAGTGATAAATGAGGTATTTTTTTTTATTAAAATTATAATATCACGATGCTAAATTACATATCCTAACTTTATTGACATTCTTTCATACTTCAACTTTATTTCATAATGCCATTTCGCTTAGGGTACTGGAAGTGGAAATCTTTCAATTTGGTTCTATATATATCTGTACTTGTTAAAAGTATTCGCTTAAACATGGCTAACTTAGTGTTAAAAATTTTAGCAAGATATTGCAGCATGCTTGCAGTTAAACAACTAGAGTGTCCAAGCTCAGTAATTAAATAGATTATTAGGGGTTAGGTTAAATTCTTCTACGGTAGGTCAGACCAAATTATGCCCAGCTCGACTTTAATGTTTAGAAATTTACGGTCTACCACACATTTTAAGGTAATTGCATGTTAACCACATAATTGTAATAAATACAAGAATAAATGATTTTAAAAAAGTCTATTTTGTTGGAATCCGAATATGTTATAAATGTTCTGCACTCTTTCACTAGCGTTACACCTTTACTTCATTAGAAGTCTATACGTCTAACTTAGTTAACTGTTTTAAAAAAAATCGCGACTTTACAACCCGTAACCAAGAGTCGTTTAACCCGTTCGAAACGTCGGGAAATATAGGTTTTTGTCACCTTTTACATAATTTATAGTAAAGTGAGTTGGGATTGGGTGGGGATATTTTAAAAGCTGTAATTATTTTTATTTATATTCTAACTATTATTGGAACAACCCACGTATAGATTTAGTACAAAGCGGTTTTTTGATTATTATAAACCGAGATTCATATTTTATTTATTTATATAATTTTTAGTGATAGATTACTATCACGATGAGAGATAAATAACGGAGCAGTAAGTAATTACTTTAGGTTGGATATTAGATTCGGTATAGATTAAGATGAATTGTTTTATCATCACGGCCATGACGATTGATATAGGTAAATCAGAATAAGTAAATTTAGAGGTAAGCTATACTGAACAACTTTTCTCCTAACCACTCGTTCTGAGTGTAAACTGATATCTAGAGTATTTTTTTATGATAATGGTACGCGATTACCTCCGCTCATGTACACCTGCAACACCAGAGGCGAAACAAGTGCGTTGCCGACCTCTTAAGGAGGAGTACGCTCTTTTCTTGAAGGTTTGAAAGTCGTATTGGTCCAGGAATAAAATGTATTATAATGTATAAACTGTATTCATAAAAATGTATCGACATAATATGTTTATTTCATTATTACTTTATTTTTAATACTTAGAATGAAATAAGATTATCCTGGCAACAACTTTCCACGAATTTTTCACCAAAGAGATGATAATTTTTCATGATCATGGACAGATCCAAAAGAATTTATAATTTAACAGGACAGGATGCGGCTTGCGGGTGTCACGATATCTATAACTTTGATAATTGACAGAATTAGATTTACTAATATTTAAAACCTTTTATATTTAAAGACATCTTATCCTTAGATTTTTATTAATAATTTATAGAACAGAAGATAAAATTCACGGTGAATTTCATAGCTGTCTCTACACCATAAAAGCACGAGTGTTCAAGATCTCACGCTCTATAATAAAGCTCAGTCTCTTTGTATATTTGAATGGAAATTTATTCAAAAATAAACTATAATAGAATAAAATATTAAAATATTAAATACGAATGTAGTCTAGGTTTACAAGCTTTGAATAATTAAATATGAAGATATTTCAGATAGTTGTTACTGAACTATATTTAGTTTATGATAGTAATAATTACCAAAAGTTGAACCGGAATAAAATTGGAAAAACTTTTGATGTCGTGTCTTAGGACAAAACTATTACTTCCTAATCATAGTTCCTCTTGGATTGTATTTCGTGGATCACTGTTTGCTTAATCTGTCTTCTTGATGTTGGATGCTAAACGATATCCAATATAAGAAGCAATTCCATTATTCCTTTTACTATAATTTTAATATCATCTATTATAGGTATAGCACAACATCTTAAAAACATAATCGTTCGATTGCTCATCTTCTACATTCACGGTACTTTTACTTATTGTTATATAAATTACGCTATTACAAGTTAGATTTAATTTATTTTCTGCAGACAACACTTCATTATTTAACAGTTAAATTCAAATGTGCCGGGGATGACGTCTATGGCGGATCGGTGTTCGCCACTTATTGTGTAAAACGGTGTGAGGCGTGAATGCCTCCCGCCCCAGGGTTGGCTTCGGTCACCCTAGGATGTACCTCAGCCATAGAGTATGGCAGGGGGGATACCAGGACCGCTGATGCACCATTAAATAACTCTAACCAAATATATGCCTAAAAACCGTTTTTTTATTTGTAATATAATGCTACGTTTTTATTTGTAATGTAATGCTACGTTTTTTATTTGTAATATAATGCTACGTAGTTGAAAGACATTAACATATTTTCAAAGGTAAGTTATTTTACTGTATTGTGCTAAAACAGTATACCTTAGAGTATTTGCTGAACTTTAACTACAATCTTTCAATTTAAATGCAACGTAACCATTCAGTAGAGAGAATATTGAAAGCTAGACAATAAGATGGACAAATTTAAATGGCTCAATATTTTTCCAGTCTAAACTAGGCAATACACCTATTTCGAAAGGCAAATTAGTGTAGACGTATAACTTAAGTAGCATGAACTCATTTTTGCCTTTGTAAGGTCAGCTAAGTCCAAATAGAGATTTTCATTCATAGGAGGAAACCCTTTCAGTTCCTAGTTCAACTCGCTTGAGAAAGTTTCTACAGTATAAAACCTTCTCTAAAAGGTCTAGTTAATTAAGTTAATTGTTTTAGAATCCATTTTACAATTTTTGGACTATATTTGGATGACGAGGGTTTTCCTCCACACATTTTCATGAAAATAAAAAGCTTAATAAATTAACGGTCTTCTCAAAGATCATAGATTTCTTGTAAGATAAGATTTTTAATTATTCGTAAGGAAATACTAATTTGCTTATTAACATAATAAATTTTTAACTAGTGTACGAGCAAAGTGTCACAATTCGAGCATAATTATTTTTATTTAACAACTTATTTTTATTTTTTTATGCTTTCCTCCTTCATATACACATTAACTGTGCCAAATTTCGTACGCTTCCATTAGCATAACTTTCGTAAAAAGGGTTTCAAAGTTTTTGCTTCAGTTATTAATATTTACATTAGGCTCAGTAGTTTCGGAGATAAGAGTGTAATCTTAGTTTTATCTCTTTTTGTTAATAGTTTTACTTAACTATTCTAAAAGTGAACAGTGTAAAGGTGTTCTCTATTCAGAGAGGTTGAGCTAATCAAATCTTTGTCTGAGACGGCAACCTATGTCGTGCGGCGTTCCGCAGGGGTCTGTCCTAGGACCACTCCTGTGGAACGTGGGATACGACTGGGTCCTTAGAGAGCATCTCCCCCCTGGGCTGGGCGTAATTTGTTACGCCGATGACACGTTGGTCATAGCCCGGGGGGCGGACTTTCAGGAGGCGGCGTGCCTGGCTACCAGGAGAGTCTCTCTGGTGGTCGGGCACATCGAGGCGCTGGGCTTGCGGGTGGCCCTGGACAAGACGGAGGCCCTGCTGTTCCATGGGCCCCGTCGCGGGCCGCCCCCCGGCGTCGGTGGCTCTTCGACGAGCACTTCCGGCAGCTTGCTCCCAAGCTGGTCGACACTGCCTCCGCCCTAGGGCGTCTTCTGCCCAATCTGGGTGGAGCCAATGTCGCAACGAGAAGCCTCTTCACGGGGGTTTTCCGGTCGATGGCGCTGTACGGCGCACCGGTGTGGGTGTCGGCTCTGACCGCCCAGAACAAGGCGCGCTTCTGGCGGCCTCAGAGGGTATTGGCGGTCAGAGCCATACGCGGATACCTCACGGTGTCGACCGAGGCGGCGTGCGCCTTGGCCAATACACCCCCGTGGGATTTAGAGGCGGAGGTGCTCGCTGAAGTTAATCAACGGGTGGCTGAATTCCGGGCGGAGAGTGGCGTTCGCCCTCCGCCCGAAGAGGTAGCGAGTGGCGTGAAGCCACCCGTTGAACTACTATGGTTCGGTGGTCTTCGCGGCTGGAGGCTCCACGTGTTGGCTTCGCCACTGTGGAGGCCCTCCAGCCGGTTATCCTCGAGTGGACAGGGCGGCAGCACGGGACCCTTTCCTTCCGACTGACGCAGGTTCTTTCCGGGCACGGTTGCTTCAGGAAGTACCTGCACTCGGTCGCGCGGAGGGAATTGAGTCCCGCCTGCCACTACTGCGACTGCAGTGAGGACTCGGCCCAGCACACGCTGGCGGTGTGCCCCGCTTGGGCGCCGCAGCGTCGTGCCCTCACTGCAGTCCTCGGAGGAGATCTCTCGCTGCCGGCCGTCGCTCCATGGCCGGCGGCGAGAGCAGTTTTACCGCGGTCGCGACCTTCTGCAAGGAAGTCATCTCGCGGAAGAAAGCGGCGTAGAAGGCCCGGGAGGACGATCTCCACTCGGATCCGATCCGCCGCCGGCGAACCGGGCGGAGGCGCGGCTACCAGCGCCTCATGCCGCCCTGAGTTTGGCCGCGGATGGGCGGGACGGGTTTTCCCCCCCATCCGCTTCACAGGCCAGCCGCGAGGGGGCAACGTCACGCGTGTGCCGTACGTCACCTTAATTGAGAGTTTACCATCAGACGACGGAGCCCGCTTCAGTGCGGACAGGCGCTGGGAGGGGTCCGGATGGCGTAAGAAAGCTGTTCCCGGATCTCTCCCGTCTCAGACGCAGAGTGGCACACCGTGGTGGTTTAGTGGGTAGTCTGGCGAGTCAGTCAGGAGTCCCACACAAAGCGAATCCCCTGTCCCCGCGCAGGGGGAGCGAAGTGCGTAAAGGAATTCCATCACGTAAAAAAGAAAACAGTCCAGTTCCACCAATAAAGTATCTTATTTCCATCAAACGGAAAGAATCAAACCTAATAATGATTGTAATCCATACAAGTGTTATAAATTCAAAACTAACTCTATCTATTTGTTTGTTAGTTTTCACGGCTAAACCTTGATTTTTGAGTTCTACTCGTTTATATCTACTCGTTTGAGGTACTCGTTACTACAATAACCGATATACACGCGGGCGGAGCCGCAGGCAAAAGCTAGTATTATATATTACCTATTGGACTACTTTAACAAACTAAAATCACATTATTATATATCATGTGTATGTGTCACAATCTTTAATATAAACATTTAACACAGATAACTCAGACATATCCAAATATTGTTTATATGATTTATATAACTCTTAAGGAGCTTGTCAAATACATCCAAAGAAGGACTTCGATTGTTCTTATACAAGAGTATATTGTTACAAGTTTAATAATAGATACATATTAGATTTAAAAGTAACAATACAATATAAAGCCTTCTAAAACGAGATCCCTATTGTTGTTAATATCACAAAAAAAACGATATGACAATGGGGATCTTTGAAATTCTACGTTTAGGTTTCTCGCCTAATTAATGTCGATGTATTATAAGTAATAAAAATAAAATTTGAAAGCTGGCAATACGATTCAATACATTTGGAATGTTTACGAAAAGTAAACATTACGTAAGTGAAAACAGACTTCGATTGCTACAATGTCTGAATTGGGCGGAAATCGGATTTGACCTGTTATTGATGAGGAAAAGTTATTTATCTTCATACCATAAAACTTCATTGCATAGAAATTTAGTATGGCCGTTAATACTGTTAGAATACAAATGAACAAAATATTTCTTTTGAATTTAGAATCTGTCAATTTTATACGATGGTTTGTGAGATTTTGTGATATAAAAATGAAGTGGGGTGATAAAGAGAACCGAATCGCTGTGATTGCATTACATTTTAAAGTAGATATAGAGCCAAATACTTTTTTTAAAATCCTCCATATACTTGGTATAAGTCAAATTTTTGTCTATAGATTGGTACAATGAAACCTCCTCTGTTTGTGTCAGAAAAAGATCTACGTACTGTTTGTACGAGAAAGACGATCAAAGCAGTAACTGAAGAATTCGAAGAAATCCTGTCCGAAAGCAAAAGATTTCATTTCGGGAAATGAAGATAGCAAAGATGACATAGGACTTATAGTATATAAGAGACGCTGAGACTGGTCATTTCTAAACTGATAATTTAGAAAAGAATGGATGGTATAATCAAATAACTACATAAACGGTACGCAAAGGGAAGTCACAGAAAATAATTGTTTATGGATGGGAATTTATTTACAATTGAGCTATATTTTAACAAGCAAACAAAGAAAAGAGTTCATTTAAATGTAGCAGTAATTGATGTTTATATAGAAAGTTCAAAGCTAGATTAGGCCCGCTATGGATGTCAAGTATATTTTTGATAGCGTTCTATGTACTATTTTCTGTCTACCCAGGACGAAAATAGAGTTTAATAAGCATCATATTTTTTATCAGTATGTATGACGCTTATAGAATCCCAACATACAAGAGGCGTCGCTAATGTATTGCTGGCTTTTGGGGGTTAAGTAGCGGGATGGGGGAGGGGGATGGGGATAATGGGCCTCCGTGATCCTCACTCACTCGGTGAAAAACAACGTAGGGGCTGTTTCACGCCGGTTTCCTGATATGAATGCTACATCATATCTTTAAAATTTACTAGATGTCGTCTGCTAGCGAGACTTCCTTTTTATGTAGACTAAAACTTTTTAATGTACAAAAGCTAGTTCATAAGTTGTTTTCAACAACTGTCTTCTCAATGCAGAAATTAATTGTTTTCTAAGTATTTTACAATATTATAATCCGCGACATATTTATTTCTACAATCCTGCACTTTTAGGTTCTTCTTAGTTAATAGTAAATTTCAATCAAAAGAAGAAATATAATAAACTAGCTGACCCGGCGAACTTCGTACCGCCTTAGCGTAGCAATGATGCACTACTTTTTTTTTGTATAGCTGACCTATCTTAGGTATGAGTACCTATTTAATTTGAACTGGAATCTATAATATTCTCCATATAAAAATGAATCCATAATTCCCTGGTCTCGCTATACTTACCAAACAAAAATCTTCATAGTCTTTAAAACAAAACAAACTTTATCAAAAACTTTATAAAGTCACCTAACCTAACTTTGTTGGCGCGGTTATGGGTGTGATGTCACAGATTAGTGATGGTTAACTCGAGTACCTAACCGAGTTCGACGTAACTCGAATCTACTCGAGTTCGAAAAAAAAATCAAGCATATAATTTAACTAAGGAAAAAATATTCTTTGTGATACTAATTATCTTATTTTCTTGAAAATATTGTGATTATTGATTATAAAAATAGTTTAATTGATAGTAAGTTTTATTTTTCTCCGTAAGAACCTTCGCCTAATAATAACAAATACAACAAAAAAAGAATTAGTGAAATCGGTCCAGCCATTCACGCGTGATGCCGTGACCAAGAAAAACGGGTTTCATTTATATATATATATATAGATATTTGAATGATAACTCATAGCCCAGTTGCACTCGATGATTAGAAACAATCACCGAGGGCAAGCAACGACGGCGCGGTCAGTAGCTGGATGGGTGACCGCTGGTGGCATGTTACCATGAGCATCTCCGTGATTTGGAGGTCACGTTAAGCAGTCGGTCCTGGTTGTTATCATACGATAACAGTCGTGAAGCTTAGTTGGAGGCCTTCGGGCGGCTTAAAAACATCCAACGCCAAGATTTACGTAGCCACAACGTATTATTGCCAGTCCCCAACCCGCACTTGGCCAGCGTGGGGACGTATGGTCTTAACCCTCTCAGTGGCCCAGCAGTGGGACATTATGGGTTGTTGATTGATTGATTGAATGATAAATAAACACTTGAAAACCCTTTGTGCTGTACCCAAAGCTTCAAATAATTCATAATCTCATATAATTTGTGAATACAAAGCCTAAACAAAATGTAAGAATTACTGTGCGTGAAAGGCTCTTTCACATTAGCGATATAAAATTGTTGGATTCGCAGGCTATTTAAAGTACTTAGCAGAAATGAAAAGAAAGCTAATATGTTTTGTGGTTGTTTGTGTTCTTTCTTTAATGTTTTTTACACTTGTTTTCTTTCTTTAGAATATGTATATTTAATATATTAAGTAATTTGCTTATCTTTTATGTTTAATAAAACTACTGTTTATATAAAGATAGCAATACTTTAACAATACAATTAACTAAATGAAATGAATTATTGCGAAATATTGTAATTTATCTTCGTCCGTTTTTCCCTCAAATTTTTTTTTGCCTGTCGTTTTACTTATATTTTTACGAATTACAACAATATACTCGTAGGTCCTTAGGCTAAGTTTAGAACGTACTTAGTCAGAATAAATGTAAAGTGAACATACAAATGTATATTAAAAAGACATTGACATTGATAAACATTGCAAAGATTTCTAGCGTCTTTAGATGATATTTTAATAAAAGTATCATACAGGAATCTATTTAAGTGCTAACTGTTGTCAATTTAATAAGGCACAAACTGTAAAAACTGTGTGTTGATTGATAGTCATGAGACAGAAACTTGAAAGTAAAGACTAGGTCTTACAAGACTTAACACAGATTTTCACATAGAGTATATGTTGAAATTTTTCTTAAGAGAAATTGACATCCAGAGGTAAGAAGGATGTCAACTACACCAATTTTGGTGTGGAAAAGCTCGTGTGGCGAGTTTCAGAACAAATTGATCCATGTATGTCAATAATAATAATTGACTGATGGCGATTTGACTGCACAGGTGGTGTAGTTTGAGCGTTCACCTAGCCGCTTTCTGCTGCGGAGAGTGTTGTGGGTTAAAACCTCACATGGGTCAAACTTTGTCTGTACCACAACCTCTTGTTTTGAATCTGGGAGTTTTCCGCAATCGTTCCATGTATGTGTGAAAAAAACTGTTCAAAGAAATAAAGCGATGAAAAGAGAAGAATAATTACAGGTATTGGTATGAGTAGGTATAATTTTAGAAGGTTATGCAACTTATAATGTTAGAGAAGTAAGAAAAGCGTTTCCAAACCCAAATCAATAAAAAGTTAATAATTGTTTTTTAAACATTGACTACTCGGTTCGGATCAGTATAGGAAATGGATATTTGACAGTTAATTTAATTAATTTTGCTCAGTCCAGAATTTAATCAACGTATCAGATGGTTATGTTTGAACTTTAGTGATTTGCTTGCGACATTTTGGTTTATGGACCATAAATCACGGTCCATAAACCAAAATGTAGAATATAATAAATGATTCTAATTAAACTTTGGCAAAAAGTTACTAAACCTTATCAACAAATTCTGACAGTATAATAAACGTTCACTTAAATTTTTGCTCAACCTGTACACGTGTGCCGTCTCGCCGCCGCGCCACCGAGGCAGGCAATAAAAGTATGTTGTGATTGTAAATGTTTTTTTTTGCATCTGAGGTGAGATAAAAAATTAAGTATTGCACTCGAGTGCATAGATTTTTCACCTCGTGTTTTCATCACTTTCGTTTCCATAGCTAACGCCCAGGATTCTAATTGTTTAATTCTACGCTTACTCGGCCATCAAAATTGGGCACACGGTTAAAAGCAATTTGCAGTCTTGTATAACGATTAACTAATATAGTTATACACTCTCGTCGCTTGTACTAGAAACAACATAGTAAAAACATTTTGTAATTACATTGATTAGAACTGCAAATATGCACATTCAAGCGCATATTTGTCGGTAATTTAGGGAATTCTGTATGATTCACTCTATTTTGACATCCAGATAGTTCGCCGCCAAAAAAGTTTTTGGGCCTGAAGAATAGAAATCAAACATTTGATGGTGAGGAACGATGGTAAATGTATCAATAATAAACATTAACTCGAAGAAAACCGTAGACACAAGTAGTGCTTATATCATTACGATATTTTAGTAGTACAATAAAACCAACACCAACATTTTATTCGTATTAATTTTGAACCCAACGTCATCTTACAATAATAAATCAGCAACTATTAAATAGAGCTACCAACAGCTAATAATATAAGCATTTATTTATACAAATCAATAGGTAAGTAAAGAGCCATTTACAATCTTACAAATAATAATTAATTATTATAAGATTATTGTAAAATAATGAAAAAAAATAATATAAAATATAAAATATAAATGATTGTAAAATAATATAATGTATTATTATTTTTAAAGCTCGATAATTAATTATTCTATTGTTATGCCAATTGTAGTTTTTAAAATACTTATTTCAGTAAAAAAAAAAGCTATACTAGTGGTGTTCAATAAAGCTGTATAAATAAATAAAACAAATAATTGATTAATTTATATTCCCTTTGTTTAATAAATTCCTATACTAGAAGAATTAACATATTTATTTTATCTTAGAAGAACGGGTGAGATGACCCTTTGGAAGCATTGTGTTGGCACAATGGGAGGATCCTCCGGCCAGGCGAGGTGATCATCACTGCCCATTGGTTGTCGTTGAGATGTTCTACATGCTAATTGGCCGAAAACTTCGATTGTACGATTCAGGATTGGTAATATTTTCGTTTCCTTCGTTACTGCGTAGTTCGTCGTATCTTCGGCAGGTGGCGTTATAGTATATTTCTATTGCGCTGTATGAGGAAATTGTCACATATCTTTTCTAGTTTTCAATGAATATATATTTTTCAAAAAGCTCATTTTATTGGAACTTACTTCTTGCTATGATAATCTTAGTGTTTGATAAAAAAAGATAAAACATATCTCAACAGTTTTATTAAAATATTTAGAATATATAATCACGGTATGTCTAACGTAATGTAAGTTGTCCTGATCTTGCGTAAATTTAAAAAATAAACTTTTTAGGGTACCGTCAATTACGGGATGAAAACGGTTCTTCATCATCTTTTAAAAATCTTCTGCTAGACAATTAGCCGCTCTTTTAAAGTAAGGTTCTTTGCCTACTATATACCACACTAGCTAGACTAGTGTGTATAGGGTTCTTTTTTCTAGGTTTCCTACCTTTTTAAAGTGATACTATTCTGCGCAGTTCGTTCCCTTAGTCGTCTCTTACGACGTAATTATAATATAAATAATAATGATAGCCTTTATTTCAGTCAGTACATATTTAAATTAAATTATCAATTCACTAATTAATCTATTTTACATACAATTTTATTCTATCCCTAATATTCTACGCTATTGCGCAAGGTCAACCCTATCTGTATGCCACTTATTGGCAAAGGCCTCCTCCGATTTCTTCCATTACTATCTATTATTAGCAGTTCTGGTCCACGTGATGCCTGCTACGGCTTTAATGTCGTCCATCCATCTTCTAAGTGGTCTCCCTCGTGTCCTTTTCTTGTCACTCGTGACCAGTTAGTAATTAATTTAGATAATTTTTCCTCCCCTCTAATAGTGTCCAGTTACTCTCCATTTTTTTAATTTCTTTATTGTTATTGCGACATCTCGTGTTTTTGCGTGTTGCTTTATTATTTCAGTTCTTATTATATCGAATAGTTTTTCCCCAGCATACTCCTTTCCATTGAGTTTTGACACGTTTTTAGCCTGTCCTTGTTTGTTCTATTGAGTACCCAGGTTTAATAGCCATAAGTAAGTATTGGTGGTATGCTGCTATCAAAAGGTTTCCGTTTGATGGATGTTAATATTTTTATTTTTCTCCTCCAATATTGTTTCCAAGCATTTCCGATTCGTCTGTCAATTTTCTTTGAAGTTAGATCAACAGGAGAGATTATCTGGTCTAAACAGATCATTATGATCAATCTAACTTCCCTACTTTATCCAAACAGCTCTATTAATAGACAGTCCGCATTTCTCCCAGTAAAACTGACGGAATGCTTCTTTCAAAACAGCTGTGAACAGTTTCGGCAATATTGGATGCCCCTGGGGTACCCTCTCTTTATTTTTATTTCTTTACTTTCCTTTTCCAGTTTTATTTTTGACTTGCTATTATCGTAGATATTCTTGAGTATTCTAATGTATCAGCAGTTTAATGCGAAATTAATTATATACGAAAGTCTAATAAACCATAAAATAAACGCAAACATCCTAAAACTACCTAGTCTCAAAAGATCGGTTCTTAACGAATTGTAGAGCGAAAAGCTGGACTTATAACACTGAAATCTTATTTAATTATCATTCTAAAAAGTTAATGAAAATGTATTTACACGCATATTAAGAGTAAATATGTAAAACTTCTTACGATTTAAGTTTGAAACCATGTTATGAAAGACTTTGTTTACCCAGTTTCTGACTGAGATTTGAGAAAATGTACTATAAATTCACTCAGAATACAGTATCTTGTGTTCAGGTTATTTTACATTTTAATAAATAATTAAAATAAACAAACCCACTAAAGCTTTGTAAACAAGGGCACTAGTTATAACCTAAAGTTATAATAAGCGCCTTTTATAGAGAAGAAAACCTTTATTGTATGTTGTATGCGAATAAAAATAATTTAAGAGTCGGATAAATACTACCCGATTTTTAATAAAGTACAAAAAGATATGGACACTTACGGTTCGACTGGTCCATAAGTTCAAAGTCGCTCAGCGTGCAATGGAGAGGTATATGCTAGGCGTTTCTCTAAGGGATCGCATCAGAAACAAGGTGATCTGACAAAGAACCAGGGTCATCGACATAGCCCACAGGATTAGCAAGCTGAAGTGGCAGTGTGCTGGCCACATTTGCCGAAGAACCGATAACCGTTGGGGTAAACGAGTTCTTGAGTGGAGACCGCGTCTCGGCAAACGTAGTGTAGGACGTCCACAAGCCAGGTGGAGCGATGATTTGCGCAAGACGGCTGGCAGGAGCTGGATGCGAGAAGCCATAGATCGAACTAAGTGGCGTGAAATTGGAGAGGTCTATGTCCAGCAGTGGACTGCGATAGGCTGATGATGATGATGACAAAAAGATATCAATATCGTTTAGAAAGAAAGTTTAACTAAAGTTCTAAAACCTTTAAAAGAATACAAAATAATACAATTTCTATTAAAATCCTCCTTGGCTCATTTATTTAGGTATTCCTTTCACTGAACAACAAATTTTGGTTGTTATTTTGTAACACAAATAAATCTAATCTAATTGTAAGAGTAGATTCCTACCTTATAACAAATAATGAAATATTATATTTTAGGTAGCGACTTTGGTGAAATCGGACGGAAATGAATCACAGTAAATAAACAGTATTTTGATTCAATATCGGTCTATTTAATTACTTGAAGATGATAATATTAACCTTTGGAGTAGGTAGCATTGTGAAATTGTCTCATTTTATTTTCATTTTGAATATTATCAGATTTGCATCATTTTATATGTCAAAATTACATACCTACGTTTAGTCGTAAGTAGAATAGAGAAATGGCATAGGAATTTAATACCTGTCTTGCTTTATAACTATACTCTAAGGCTTAAACAATATGTCATGTACGACATTTAAAATTACAAATGTCACAGATAACTTTAATGATTCTTCGGCAAAATAAGTGGCATTGGAATACATTATCAAGGGATTATTCAAAAAGGAATAAACAGGAAAATCTCTCTAATTTGGTTGTATTTTCACCCGCTTACGTCAAAAAAGTTTTGGCTAGGCTGCCAAAACTGTCTGCATGTTTGTATGTTCCAGCGTAGCGAATAAACTATGAAACCAAATTTATTTAATAAGGTATATATTTTTTTTGATTTATTTTTTATTTATCTACTTACATATATTTTAATTAATATAACCTACATTACAAATTCTAACATAAATTACAATTAAAATGTTATTTTTTATACAAATTTTCAAAATCAACCAAACACAATCAAATTATTCATGTCATTATAATAACCCACCCCGGATCGGTCCCGGCGAAAAAGTACCCATGACACTAGCAGCGTTGCCCCGCTGGATAGCAACGGCCATCCTCTGCACCAGGAACGTACCAGAGCGGGAGTCACCACATTTAAGAGCAATGCGGCGACCAATTTCCGCAATCAAACTTTTGGCCTCCGATGCTCAACTGCCCAGAGTCTCCACGGCTATAGGCGCAAAGCAATAGTGCGTCCCCATTGCAGCGTACTTCAATCTCTTCCTATCAGCAGCATCCTCCACCGCCGCCCCAGGAGCGTTGACAGTGCGACTCAGATGCGAGGGCGCGACTGTACTGACGCACGTAGCGTCCCACACCAAGCACTTGCAGTTCTTCCACGGCACCAAAGTCAAGCCATCCGGCCGCTTTCCGTCAGATCTGCTGAGGCCCGGCGGCTCCAGCATACAGGGTATATTGGCTGATACCAGAGCCCTTCCCACAATGTCGTTGTGGGCATGATGTCGTGAAAATCTACCCGAGCATCGCCGACAACTCATCGCGTGATGGCCATCAGTCTCCACCATGGTGCCGCATGTACATCGATGTCACACGCAAAGAGTCATCGTCCAGCAAGGTGCCCAGGTGAGGTAAAGAGAGTGCCTCTAACCATGCCCCCGATTCCGGTTGCGACACAGCTCTCAGTCTCGCCATATCGGCACCCACAGCATCCTCCAACACTCCCTTCAGCAACCTTTTGGCACCAATATCGTCCCAAGCTTGCTGGACATGTGGAGCCACCGGACACGGCTCCCCTGCGTTGATTGCAGTCCATGCCGATATCGCCTCGGACACATAGGGCATGTTCGCCCCGTCACCATTGGTAGGGAGTGTTATAGTGACAAGGCTTGCGACCCCATGAGCCGACGCTAAGAAGGCCGGCAAACTAAGGTCCAACATACGTCTCAGTCCAAGACCCCTTTACCTTATTGGCAGAGCCGCCTGGATCCACTGATATTAATCAAGGGCGACGTTGAGAATCGACTCAGCAGCCTCCCTCAACGCACCATCGTAAGCAGAGACTGACTCCGGACAAAGCCAAGTTGGAGTAGTCCGAAGCAAATAAGTAACCTTTGGCACCGCAAAACACATGCGAAGCAGCGAAATCGCAACATGGGCAGAAAGATGACTCAAACGCTTCCGAGCATCAAGGAGAAGACTTTGACGGGCAGCGACGGCCTCAGGATCCGCCTCCAGGAAAATGGGAGAGCCCAGCAGGTTAAAAGTGTTAGATGTGAGCTCGCTTAGGCCAGGAAGAAGTGTATGGAAGAGGGTAAAGTGCATACGAGCCTCACTACCACATGAGAAAAACTTGCACTTCACCGGATTCACCGGAATGCTTTCATGGAAACATTATTTTTTTCACATTTGATTAAAATGAAATGGTTTACGTAAATTTGAAGTGAATAATTATATTATAACATAAACATGTGCTCTTTTGTTCATTTCCCAAATATATTTAGGGCATTATTTGGGTTAATCTTACCCATATTTTAAGATAGATTAAATGTATTTATACTTGGATCGTAAGTGCTAAACGATAAATTGCAATAAATCTGTTACCGGCAGTGTAATAATACCGAACTTGACTTGTTGTCATTCTTCTCAATCTGTTAAAGATAAAGAGGTAAAATATAGTAATTTGCTATTACTAATTACTGGAATATTTAAGAGACGCAGACGAAGTTCACATTTGCTTATTTGTCATGTTATTAAAAGTGATCTTCTTAGTTTCTAATTTACAAACACAGACACATCAAATCAAATTAGAATCGATGATGATATTTGAAGTTAAGGTTGCCATTTTATACAACTCTCTACAGGACCAAATCTATTGAGCTTTTTTTTCAAGCAACAGACATAACATTTTAAACAAGTACTTGCGGGTTATAGAATAAAGTTGTATCAAATAAGAATCGAACCTCCATGTGGAGGAACGGATGTCATATCCTTCTAACACAAAGGTGATGGAGCCTGGCGAGCCACGGTCAATCACCGGCGTGAGATTTTCCGTGTCGTGATATAGAATTAGTAATTGCTCCTACTTCGTTACTGAATTTACTTCGCGTTTCAACACAGCAGTCATCATCATCATCAGCCCGTTGCAGTCCACTGCTGGCCTCTCCAATTTCACGCCACTTAGTTCGATCTATAGCTTCTCGCATCCAGCTCCATCTCGGCTCCGTATGTCATTATGGACAGGGCGCACGCATTAAAGACATTCGTCTTTAGGCACTGTGGGATCGACAATGAGAAGACCGAACGAAGTTTTTCTAACGCTGCCCAACCTAGCCGGATTCTTCTGTTCATCTCGTCCTCTAAGTTGTTTCTACCTAACTGCAAAGTCTGCCCGAGGTATATATATTTTTGAACAGCTTCGAGAACGGCACCGTGTACCGCAACCGGTTACCACTCTGCGCCTGAGACGGGAGGGATCCGGGAATCGCTTTCTTAAGCCATCCGGACCCCTCCCAAAGACATGTACGCCTATAGTAAGTTTAATGTTCACTAGATGTCGCTAATTGTATCAAATCGTGAATTTCAACTATATTGAAGATAGCGTGTAAGATACACGTGACAGTCTATTTAAAACATAATATTGTTTTCTTAAATTGGTTAAAAAATATACTGCATACAAATAAATGTTACGACTTGTAACTAAAAATAGGACCTTAGAAATGAATAAGATTGTTTTCTTGTTTCACGTAGCGCAAAAGTTTTTGTGACAAAGATTAATGGTATATGTTAAAAGGTGGAACACATAGATACTTTTTTGATAAATAACACATTTGTCTTCATAAATTGTATTTATAAGGAACTTGTAGCGATAGCATAAAGCATATCAAATCGTCTCACGAATGGCGCCAACCGCTGCCCGCGTCGCTGCACCGAGAACGTCCGAACGCTTCGGTTTTCCCCGCCTCGCCAGTCGGGAACGCATTTTGACGCCACTGCATTTTATATACAAACCGCGCAAACTTTTATATGTTTAATGTGTTTTTATTGTAAATATTATTATATTTCCTTCCTTAGTATACCTAATGTACTTTGCTTCAGACTATTTCCTTTTGTGGCCTTAAGACAATATGGTGCTTGTTAAAAACAGAATACATACAGTCTTTGTCATTTCTTTTCCTCGCTTACGCCTTACTAACGCTGTATACGCCTTGCCTATAAACTTATGACTATTGAACTTAAAATATGGAATGTCTCTTAACAACGTGACTTGATTCGGTTTAGTCATTTGGAAATATACTGAAGTTAGATACAAAAATTCAATTTTCAATATAAATTATTAATCACATTTAATGGGACAATACTAAGGCTCGTTGGTCTAGTGGTTAGCGTAAGCGGACTCAGGTTCGGTTCCCGGGTTGGACCACCATACCATTTTTGTTGGATAACCATACAAAGATGCGAATTTGTGCGTTTACCGCTAGAAACTGCTGTAAGTCGTATGTCCTCGTTTTGAGACACTCTTGTATTTGCCTTAGCCAATATTGTAATACTTGGTCGACATAACAAGCGAAGTCCAGTTTCGTGGCCTTTTGGAGGTTAAGGCCGAATAGGCCTCGAAGAAGCTCCGTGTGCTCAACAGATCGAGACCAAGTTTCACTCCAGCCCACCACCTTTTGCTTTATAAGGCGCAGGTCTGACCTCACATCGTACACTGTCCCTATCTTTGGGCGGAGGCACCCCAAAACTAGCTCCTCCTTTTTGACCGTATTCAACTGAGAGCGACTTGAATCGTCGATCCCCAAGAACTTTCAATTCGCCTAGACTCTTGGGCGCTACGTAGAGATGTGGCTACACTATGCATCTTCTACCGCATTTAGTTTGAGAAGTGCTCCAAGGAATAGTCATCTAGATAGTTGGCAGTCCGTAACAGTGCGCTCTCCTAGACACTTTCTGCCTCATACAACAAAATTGTAGAATAAACTATTGCCTGCGGTATTCCCGGACCAATACGATCTTCAAACCTACAAGAAAAGAGCTTACTCAGGTCACTACTCACTTACATAAAATAACCGTTTTCAAGGTTAAATCTGAAACGTAGAAAAACAAATTCATCCAACTATTTTGTTTATTGATAAGCTTATTAAGGGCTATGAAATAATTAAAATGATTTTTAAAACAAGGCATCGAATGTCAATGTTGAGCGCGTCTAGTTTAATACTTTTTGAATACGGATGACATTTTACTTCAAATCTATCCAAGTTAGATGCAAGTAAGTTATTTATTCCATACATTCCATAGTAACCAAACAAGATTGTCAAACAAACAAAATTTAATTAATTGTAGTCTAACTCTAGGTCCTATTACAATGCTGTTTAATTTTCATTCGCTTCTACATATAAATAAAAAAACAATTTGGCAACTTTGTTATAAGCGTTTATAATCATCAACAACCCATAGTGTCCCACTGCTGGGCTCGGGTCTCCTCTCAGGAGAGGGTTAAGGCCATACGTCCCCACGCTGGCCAAGTCCAGGTTGGGGCGTTTATAATAATACAGCACAATATGTTAATTATCTACTTAATAAAAAATACAATTTATTGGGACTAGTATTATTTGATGTTTTTTTTAGTTTTATTAACTAAGACTTATTTGTTAGCTTTTCATGACGTATTCGTGGATACTGGGTCTATCTCGTGAAAGATTAGGAGTAACAAATGCAACTACGACGGCGCCTGACACTTGTCAGGGAGCGGATTTAATATTTGATATAATAATTATTCAGCAAGAGTTTTTTTTTATTAATGGCCCTGCAATAATTTTGCACTCTGCGTGATTGAAAGCTTAAACAGAATTTGGATTTTGCTTAAGCTAATTAACCAAGAGTAATTAAATACTTTATCTAATGAAAGTCTCATTTATATGTGAGACAGTATAAAGAAAATTACTTATAGTAGTTATAATTTTGAGATTATGACCAATTTTTAATCCATAAATCTTAAGATTTGTCTAAGTATATTGTGATATACATTCTATTTACAGCTACGAAGCATGAAGTTGCTTCGAGGCGTAACTTCTTTGGCAAACTAATTTGACCACGAAGAGATGGATTTTGTTCCGAGACGACCCTGAACTAAAATGTCTAATAATTATACGTGCGCAGTAATTGTAACTTATAACTATGAGTTGTTACATTTAATGCAACCTTTTGCATAAACTCCATACCTCTTTATCCAAAGTTGCTTAAAACAATAGTGTATTTTTAATTCCAAATTAAGCAATATACCATCAAGTCAACTGATCGATATTTTTTTTTTATTTCTATTTGATATTTTGCATTTGAAACGTAACGAGCATTTCGCTTCGAAAGCATTTGTCAAAAATGACAATTAGTAAGGTTTTATATTTTTGCGTGTGATATTTACGTTTCGTTTAATGGAATACGGAGTAAAAGTCCTTAAAATAAAGCTTAATCCATGTGACAATTGTCGCCAGTGTCATTTTAGAGCTTAAGAGGTACATTGAGGTATGAATTTTATATGTAAAGAATGGCACTATATTTGTGATAAAACTGCATTTAAAGAATGAAAATATACACGATGAAAATAAAATTGTTTGGTGTTACTTCGTCGGTTGTGTAGCCATCTGCCAAAAAGTCATCATGTATTGTAATATACGTATTTATTAATCTATTTATGTCCCTAAATAGTGTGGGAAATCCACAGGCCAGGTGGAGTAATGATCTGCGCAGGGCGACTGGCAAGAGCTGCAAGCGAGAAGCCGAAAATCGAACCATGTGACGTGAAATTGGAGAGGCTTATGTCCAGCAGTGGACTGCGTTAGGTTGATGATGATAATGATGTCTCTAAAGTCAACAAATTGGTATTTTATTAATGTCATTTCGCAAAACTTAATTATCTTTTTCAGCTCTATCGAAGCTATAAAGTAAATCCTTAGACAGTTTGTCTTTTAAATACGTGACATTGGCAAATTTATGATCACACTCTACCACAAAGCCATTAATCAAAGTTGAAGTCGCATTCAACTGGAAAAAAAACATGTTTAACAGTTTTAGGTTTGCCCATTTATATAAATATGAACAATAATTTAGCATTATCTTTCTAGAATAAGCATTGTATAAACATTAAAAAGGACAGTTAAATGAATTTACAGAAGTTCTCGGTAGAAAGGTCTTGGTTAAGGAATTCGCTATTTTATGGAATATCTTAATACAAGTGGTTTATGTAACTTCAACTTTAGTTTCTAAGGGCAGCAAACGTGCTCTGAAATTTGGTTAAAGCCTCTTAGTATTTATGGATAGAACGCACAAAGATAGAACTAACGCACTAAGATATACAGTAGATCCTATTGGGATTACATGGATAGAGCGGCGTGGTACGTTGATGTGTGAGTTATTATGTTGATATTTATACAAGAAAATTATTTTTATAATGTTCAGAACTTCTGCTGGAGCTATTTTTAGGGCCGTTAATGCATATATACACAAGGCACAAAAACTTAATCAATAAGGAATAGGCACAAAAAATCTTTCTGTATGTTACGCTTTCACAGCTAAACTGATGTACCGATTTCATTTTCATCTGATTCAGATTCAATGAAATTTGTCATGAAAATACTTTGTTTATTGAGGAGGAACATAGGCTTCTATTTACCACGATAACCGATACACGTGCGGGCGGAGCCGTAGATAAAAACAAGAATACGTATATGTGTATATCTATGTAATTAAATTGACAGATTCCTTATACTTAATATGTTATTTTTATGTACTATAAGAGCCATGCATTATACCAATAAAGTGACAACGCAGTCATTTGCATTGTATTTGTACCCAGTAAAGATTTTCGTAAATTTAACTCACATTGAAAAAAAAAACAAAGAAAACCCCATAACAAATCTTTTAGCCAAGGTGGTATAGTCGACCAAAACCTACTTTCTAATGGGAAATATATTCCAGCAGTACACTTTTAAGGGTTGTTGATGATAATAATGATGATGATGACGATGATGCTGATGAAACACACATACGATGAGTTTGGTAGTAGCACTTTAGTCAGAAACTTGGGATTTCAATTTATTTCAAGATAAAATATCTTAATAAATCATCTGCCTTTATTATGTTCCAGCTGAGTACATACGGAAAAATACATCGGCCTCAGTACGTAAATTCATAAGACCCTCCATTCCAAACTTTCAGGACATTATGTAGAAATTTCTACACTTCCATAAATCGTTCTTGCTAACTGATATTTATAATTCTAACCTACTGTACGCAATAGGGTAGATTACTGAATAGTAAATAAATACCGATGTCTCCTTAATTAAAATGAATATTACAAAACATTTCGGAAAATGTACTTATTACAGCTTTTCATTTCTATTACAAATTTTCATTAGATAAATATTGAAAAATATTGATATTAAGTAATCTATAACAGTGATGTCACAAGTTTGTGTTTAGAACATTTTTCATACAAAATTCTCGTTTTAAAAGATGATAAAAAACTAATTTGACTAAGGTGTCATCTACCTTATTTTTGTATCTTAATCGGAAAATTGATTAGAATAACGTGCAAATAAAAATGCCTATGTCTAGCTGTGGAATTAAACAATCAATTGATTTAATTTTTAACCGCAATTTTAACATCAGCTTTATTTCAGAAAAGTTACATTAAGCTACATGTACATTTTTATCCTTAACATATTGAAATAAATATGACATAAGAAGGAACATGTACCTTGTTATCGACCTGTGTTTTTTGACGCGCGCTTCAAATATAAAACTTGTATTAATAAATACGAAAATGTTAATGAAATCTTTTGATATCGTTTCGATTTCGTTTATTACATGACTTTTGGCAATTTATTACCCCGTCTTATTTACAAATGACAGTTATTGCTTGGTAAGCGCAGTTATTAAACTGTACTAAAGTTAATTAAAGTAACAGTATCTATTTACACATCATAACCTTACACCCACCTATAAACAGACATACACATTCACTTACACACACACATTCATACACGTACATAAACTCACTCACTCCTTAATCACACTCTCATACAGTCACACATATACAAACATGCATACTGCACTCTTTTCTATTGTATTTTTCTGGTTTTATCCACTGTATTCGTGTAAAACTCTATGTGTTCGGTATGGAGCCTGGAGGTCTTAACATAAGGGTGACCCTAGTATGGAGGGCTCAGCTGCGTGTGGGTAGCCTGTCCCGTAGCGTCGGCCAAAATGTTGGTAGACGCCGGCAGGGTCCTCATCGGCTTCGTCAGTGCCAGGATTACAGTCCTGGCGGCGAGACCGATGAGGTGTTACAAATGCCTTGTCGCGGGACACACTCGCACGAAGTGCGAGAGCTGTTTCGACTGCAGCGGACTCTGTTTCCGCTAATCTGTTTCTAATTTTAGGATGGTGCAAAACTGGGCTGCTTGCGCACATGATACATTATATCAACAGCCTTTAAACTGCCACTGTTGGACATAAGTCTCACCTTAAAAAAGAAATATTGCCCTACTAAACTTCGTTGTCCAGACGGGCTCTTTTATGTGATGCAATTGAAACAATCTCCCTGTCTACAATCTACATGTCTGTATACTTTCATGCAGACAGATCTAACGGCTGCTGCCGAAAACGCAGTCAAAGTGGCTGTGCTCTAAACTGCTAAAATATAGTAACACCGACACGTAATGCCTTCCGTCGAAACAATAAAAAGAAATAACATTCAATTATTCTTTATTGTTTAACTTCTTTGATAGCCATCTAAAATATTCATAAGTTGATATTAATAATAGGCTAACGCATGGGATGTTTTAAATTACTTAATTGAAAACTTTGCAACTCTGACACCGCCGACATGAAAAATTTAATAATGCTTATATTTCTTTTTAGAACACCAAAACACTTCTAACTTATACGGAAAAACTTTACTAACTTTAACAAACATTGTTTTGAAGTCTCTGGTATGAAGAAATCAAATCAAATTAACTCTGACTTCTTTGTGAATGTTCTTTACGATATTTTCAAAGGAAAATGTACATACAACTTAAGCATTCAAATTTTGCAGTGCTGTTGGACCAGTCAAGTGAAACTTGCCGCTAGCAAAGATAGACATAAGTTTATATTTTGCTTCTAGAGCACAATCAAAGAATTATTCATATTCTTATACATAAACAACAAGTTAATTCAAGGTTACTGTAGTAAATAGATTTAGATAAGGTTTTTTTAGACATACTTAGTGGTTTACGTTACTATAAATATATTTTAGATCCGGAGTTGTTATATCTTTATCGAAAACAAAATTGCATTAGGACGAGGACGAGTTGAAAATGATCGTTAACTGCATTAAGAATTTTACTGCACTTTAGCCCCAAGATATAAAAAAATTGAGTTCCCAATGCGTCAACCCGTATTGTCTTTTACGTAATCGCTTTACAATTAAAATGTTTTTATGTTTGTGTTTGAAACTGACGATCGTGAAACATTTAATTGAAACGAACCCAAATCGAGTTGATATTTTTATATCGACAAAATTACTTTCAGCAGGTCATACACACATGGCTAGCACATTCGCAATACCATAGATATATCAGGCATCAACACTCGTTAATGCTGGTTTTGATTTGATTAATTAAAAACGGTGTATTAACAACACATTCATTTTTTAATATTCTGAACAATTCATATAAATACATGACAAGCTTAAATATTTATCAAATATATTTATTAACATTCCTCTAGTAAGTTTAAGTGACCTTACATGAGATTTTTAAATAAAAAAAAAACAAAAAACAATACGACATGCCAAACCATTAAGTTTTGTGTTTCAAAGAAAAAATATATCAGAAAATTTCTATTATTTCCCTAATATGTGTAGTATGTTTCTGCACAGTGGCGACGATCTTATATATTAAACGAATTCCACTAAAACACAAAATCACACAGGAAAATTCTTTCATGTGATGTGCGGTACTGGTGCCCATGAAACTGAAAAATGAGGGAGACAAATTTTCAATGCAGGTCACGTACCTCACGCAAATATTGTCAATTTTGTCTTAAAGTAATTTTCAAATAAGACAAACATTTTTTATGACATAAAAGACAAATGATCTGAAATGATCAGAGGAGTCTTCTAATGATGATTAATAAGTGACTCATCATCATCACCGCACAAGAACAGCTACAATTGAAAAGTCACATTTGAATCATCATCATCATCAGCCTATCGCAGTCCACTGCCGGATATAGGCCTCTCCAACTACACGCCACTTAGTTCGATCTAAGGTTTCTCGCATCCAGCTCCTGCCAGCCGTCCCGCGCAAATCATCACTCCACCTAGCCTGTGGACGTCCTACACTACGTTTGTCAAGACGCGATCTCCACTCAAGAACTCGTTTACCCCAACGGACGATCAGAAGACCCGACGAAGTTTCCCAAACGCTGCCCAACTTAGCTGGATTCTTCTGTTGACCTCGTCCTCAAAGCTGTTTCTACCTAACTGCATGACCTGCCCGAGGTATACATATTTTTGAACAACTTCGCGAACGGCACCATATACCGCAACACAGACGAGTCAGCCAGGTCATTTAGCATCTGTTGTAGGCCCTGCAGCGTTTCTGCCATGATGACGATGTCATCTGCAAATCGCAAGTGAGAGATGTATTCGCCATTGATGTCGATACCGCGTCTTTTCCAGTGCAGAGTCTTAAACAAGTCCTCCATTGCATTAGTGAACAATTTCGGGGATATAACGCCCCGTCGTCTTGTATGCTGACCCTGCTGTACTTGGACGGACATAGTTAGCGGCTTTGTAGAGACATCTCAACACTTGGATGTACCGCAAATCTACTGGGCAACGCTGCAGGGACTCCAGAACAGACCAAATCTCGATCGATGAAGAACAGGACGACCACACTCCTACTCTACGCCTCTGGGGTCCTCCCTTTGAACAGGACAGCGTTGAAAAGCTTTCGGAGCGCCTTTGATACGGGTTTACCTCCTGCCTTTAACAGCTCTGTAGTAACGCTGTCCTCTCCAGGGTCTTTTTTTTTCAGCTGTCTAAGAGCCATCTCGATTTCGTCAATGCTGACTTCTGGCAGACCTTCGGTGAAGTGGCGTGTTAATGTGGCTCGAGGGTCTTCATTTTCGGGATCAAGTTGAGATGCATGCGAAGCGTACAAATCGCAATAGAAGCTTTCTACTTCCGAAAAGACGGCCAGCTTGGAAGCAACGACTTCTCCGCTTGCTGTGGTCAGCTTCGTCAAATGGTTTCTTCCAAGAGATTTCACAAATACTTATGACCCTCGATTCTGCTCGATTGCCCTTTTAATCAGAAAAGTGTTGGAGCATCAGAGGTCGTGTCGTACACGCTTACTAATCTCTCGGCTTAGAGTCCGCTTTGCCGATGAAGTGACTGGTGGGTTCTCACGTCTTTCCTTCATTAACCCTAGTGTCCTCTCTGAAAGTTTCGACTTCGTGCCTGTACGCTGCAGTTGACAAAATCTCGTACCTTCATACCTGAGGATTCAAACCACATTTTCAAGTTTCTGTTTTACGTCTCTTGTGGATTCCATGGCAACAAATCGGTTTTCCAGATTTGACTGGAATTTATATTTATAATATAATTTATATTTATAGATACCATCTCGACTTGGAGCAGAGTTGGTCGGAGCCTGGATTTCATCATGCGGACACGTTCAGCCTTGAAGTTGACATTCAGAGAACTTCGGGCTAATCGGTGATCACTACCGGTGTTAAACCTATTGAGCACTGAGTCACCCATAACAACGCTGTAGTGGGTTTTGGTAGTGGAGTGGAGGGCCCTCGATATGTCATCGAACATATCTTCCACCTTATCGTCCGAGTGAGCTGAGGTCGGTGCGTACACTTGTATTACCTTGAGGCTATACCTCTCGGTGAGCTTGACAATGAGGTACGCTACCCTGTTCGACACACTGGAAATTTCCACAACGTTGCCAGAAAGCGACTTGTTTACCAGAAACCCCACGCCACCTTGGGATCGTCTGAGTCGAGGTTTATGGTATCCTCCCCCTTTCTTCGGACTTCACATAACCCTAAAATGTGCCACCTAATCTTCCCAAGTTCCTTCTCAAGTTGTATCAGATGCGGGTATAGCCGTAACGTGCGGCCGTTGAATGTTGCCAGGGTCAGTCGTTTGTGGTGGCCTGCCGTAACCCGGTGATTCCTAGCACCCCTTGTCCCGTAGTAACGTGGTCACCACCATGACCAGGAATAGCGGGACTACCAGGAACGGTGGGCCGTGGCTTCTGTTGCCTACTCATGGAGGGGTTTTGCCCATAATCACCACGCTGGGCAGGCGGGTTAGTGATCGCAGGGCGTAACTTGTTGCACCGGTGATGCTGCTCCTCATCACCGGCCTATTGTATTTAGTTACGCCTGATGGGATGGATATACCGCCATCGATCGGTCGCCAGAGCCTCGTTTGTTATCTAGCAGGGTGTACCGCGTGCAGGTGAGGTTGGCTGGGAGCGAAAGATTGTGGTTCGCCCCCATACACCCCCATTTGAGTAGTCGCACTTTCCCTTCACTCTCCACTCTAAAATCAGAAAGATTATTTGATCTGCGCTATCTTCACTCCCTTGATGAAAAGCAATTAAACAATTACTGTTTTTTTAGTTAGGTTTCGGATTTGTATGTGTATCACTCTGTTCGGTCAAGCATAGGTCGAAGAATGGTGTAGTTTGATATGCTTGTTTTTGTTGCAAAAATGCCGTTATATTATTATTAATATCGGTCTTTCAAATTTGACTTGGATGTTTGTAGTAGTAAACTTAGTTTTCACGTTTCTTTTGATTTTCTTTATAAAATGTGTCAAGTGCTAATCGGACTCACACACGAAGTGTCCCATACCATTGTCATATACATCATTATCACTGACACCATATTATAACCTGTTTTCAGTTATACCTGTCCCGGTGTATGTCTGTATTACCAGTGTCTTTGTACTTATACGAATAACAGTCCCAGTGCTGTTGAATATTTCCAGTGACAAGCGGACAATATTTATTTTAAGTGAGTATAAATCTAAATATACTGTAAATATTTCAACCGTCTACCTGTTTCCATTATTTATATTGAGAATAAAACGATAAAAGATCACACTTGTTTGTTTTTAATTTAATTATTTATTTTTAAAGTGAATATAGAACTAAATATTTTGTGAATATTTTAAGCGTCTACCTGTTGCCGTCATAAATATTGATCAAAAAACGGCAACATTACGTTTGTTGTATAGCAGCCCCCTTAAATGTTTATCTTATTCAGTTTTCTGTTTTTTTAGTTGTAGGAGTATAATATAAATATATCATATCTAAAAATTTCAACTGTCTAGCTATTACAGTTAATGAGATACAGCCTGGTGTCAAATAGACGGACGGACGAACAGTTTAGTCTTAGTAATAGGGTCCCGTTTTAACCCTTTGAGTACGGAACCCAAAAAGAATTACTCCAAATATTTACCAAGTGATATTTAAAATTTAAAATGCATTCACTGATTTACATTGCAGGCGTTCCGTAACGGCCTCGACTGAGCGAAAAACTTATTTTCTTGCAAACTATTAAGTTATTTCGTCAGTAGCTTGAAACAATTCAATTTTCAATGGTAAAAGTTTCTCCTATCTGATTCTATACAAAAATATATACAAAATAAACTTAATTTAACATCTTTAGAATAACGCTTTACTTCTCTTACTTTAATAATGGCAACCTTTCTTTCATTTTCCTAAATCATTATACTCAGATACTGCCAAAACTGATTTGATAGCATAAATAATAATATATAGTTTATAGTAGACTTACAAACGTAACGGTGTTAATTGATCATATGAACATAAAGATAATCTTACTTTTGGGTAGGACTATCTGTATGTTGTAAATCCATATGGATTTCGACTACGTTCAATTATTTAAAAACTAAAGTACTTAATATCTCAAGATCTAAAATGTTATTGCTCGTCCATCCAAGTCTAACCAATTCAGAACGTCAAACGTATACAAAGATAGTTTCGATACCAGATCCGATACTTTAATAACTAAAGCAGTATATCTCTATCTTCTTACTAATATTTGACAAACACTCACTCCCTTTGAGTACTTTTATGTGTTGTGGAAATAAACTTCGTAACTATATATATATATAAAAGCCTAGGATCAAGAAACTTTTAAATATAATGAAATCTGTCCCTTGAACTTTTAAGGCGGCAACTGCTTAAAAGATTTTCTAAGTACCTCTTTCTCTAACATACAGCCCATTCATCATATAACGTTATTCTTTTACTATGGAATAATTTACTTCGTTGAACTCTGGTATTTTTAAATTAGTTCTTATAAAACATATAAAAGTCTGACTTTATAATAAACGTGGCTCTCGGCATTTTCCCCAATACTAAATTATATTGGAATTAATGAGCTGTAGTGATTTATCGCATAGAACCTGACAAAAGAAGCGACTAGATATATCAAACACTTTTTTGAAGTCGTTAATGTTAGCTTAAAAATAGTACATAAATTGATATAAGTATTTTTTATTATAGTATTGAACAATGTCTTTGGTAGTCGGGCCAATAATTTCAGAGGGTTACGAAGATGGCTTTATTTGAAACTGAAGTACAGATCTATTTATTATTTAATTAAATGGTCATCGTATTCATACATCCATTTTAAAGTTGTTAGATAATTTTAGTACCTAAATTTTCAACTTAGCAGTTTTCACTGTTCCAAATATAATTTTTTGCGAGTCGATGGGCACAGAAAGCTATCTAGAAAATATTTGGTAACAGTTTGTGGAGACAGCTCAACAGTTTCCCTCAAACTTCGAATTTCGTAAAAGGTTTGATATGCAAATATGCGTCACAAGTAGATGTAAGAGTTTTTAAGTTATGTAAGTCATCTTAAGCTAGCAAAGTTGTTCGTTACGCACATATACATTATGAACTTTGGCGTTATGTATAAACTTTCACAATATATACAGGTAAACAAAAGAACATATCGCAAAGTTTGTTTATAAACAATGGTAACTAATATACTTCATATGTAATAAAAACACATAACGAATCCAGGAAAAAACGGAGAAATGTTTAACAGTACTGTTTTCTGTGAATAGGCTGCCAAGAGATTATTTTATTCTTATTACTGTGCATTTGGAGCTTATATCAGTGTAAACAATTGCCAGGCAAATAAACGAATAAAATAATACTGATTAGTAACACTATCTTTTATTAAGTATTATACACAGCTTACAGTGAAGAACCTACTGTATAACAAACGTCTTGTTCATTGCCAAACTTACTCCACCCACCTTCTTCTTTTACACTACTACTAACCACTTTCTATTACTTAAGTACCTACACATACTCGATTAATAGCAGGTAACTATAAAAGTCTTAAAATAACAGAGCTAACTTTATCGTAATTCTATTGCTTCTGAATGCCTGTAAATCTACCACTGTCGTGAATTATTTTAAATTTTCTTACTCAACAATTCTACTTTTAGACTTGACTTACAAAACTTCTCTAATTTAAAGATTTATACGAGCCTAGAGCCGAGAATTTTGTTACGGAAACAGTATTTATTTAGCGATTATATATGCTTTATTAATATATACTGACCATGTACTTTACAAGCCTACTAATAGTCACTTAGCTAAGCCACGAATTCAAACAAATACGGGCTAGGACATAGCACAATCAAAAGAGTTTGTTGTTACGCCTAGGGAACTATAAATACATGTCTTAGTGAGTAAGTTGTATCGTATTTAAGCTAAAGTTATTTCGAGTAAGTTTTAGCGCGGCTTTAGGTCGAAGAGATCTTGAAGGCTGATGCTCTGCCAAGTAGATTAGTACAACACTTTTCGATACCTAGCTTTAGTAATATAGGTATCGAAAACTTAGTTGAATAATTTATTTTGTTTCTTAATAACTATGATACGACGTATGGTCATAACTGCGAAGAAAAATAATTTTCTTATGATGGAGTCTAACTAATGTGCCCTTTCATGATAAGACGAAATGAATTAAGTCAGTCTTTGTCTAATTATTCGAGAATTTATGAGTCTTTAGTAATTGTAGTTTGTAACGTGGTAGAAACCATTGGAAAATAACGTATAAATAGGCGATTACTCATTTTAACATAAGCGTTGATTTGCTAATACAACACTATTTATATATAATAAACCTGTTATTGCAACGCGTCACCGACGAGGACCAGTTCCCCTTGGTCCCTAAGGAGTTGAACCGCTGAGAGTGCCGGCTGCCACAACAGGCACGTTCTTCCCGTGCGTGACCTCAAAAATTTCGCCTGAGACGAACTACCCACGATCCCTAAATCATTTTCTTTTTCTTGTACCTGTATATAAAAATACTGCAACATATCTTTCTTTTATTTCGCATAAAGGAGGTAAGTTTACATAATGTCTTTATCAAGGATATGCCATTGTAATAGATATCCTATTATACTTCAAAAGGATACCCAAAAAATTCAAGTGGTATCAAATTGCTTCTTTTAATACAATTATCCTAATATAAGTTATTAACAGACGTTAGTTTAGATGAAAACTTTCAGTTATTAGAAACGTTAAGCGCAAAAACTTATTTGAATCTAATACTTGTTCTTAAGAACAGTGCATAAAAACAAGACTTATAACCAGCATATGTTATAGGGAACTGAGGCACTGATGAAAAAAGTTGAAGGTGGCCGACATATGATTCGGAATGAGAATATTTGCAGAAAAATTACATAAATGACATACATTAACTAGCCGTACTTGTTACTGTTTCATCTTATATCATTTTCATTAAAGGGTTTTAAAAAAATACACCTAACAAATTTCTCTCACTAAATAGATGGGTGAATTTTTTATTACTTTGATCTGTATAAAAGTTTTCTTTGAATTTTGTAACAGATTTATTTTACATAAGATGAAATTCGATTGATTTTTTATTTAATACAATCATAATATATTGCCGCGTTGCACTTAGCTAGCTTTTTAGAAAAGCATTACAATTGGAGCATAAACCACTGGTTTTATTGTTTCTTTAGTTTAGTTAAAATTGTATACAATAAACTAACGTCATATGCCCGATTTTTTTTAAGCAAAACAATCAGATGAGGCTTATTGGTATTCTCAGAAACACTTTAAATATAGTTGATGCAGATAATGTTTGGTGTTATAGTTTTCCAACTATAAGTGTTTTAACAATGAAAATGTTTTTTCGATCCCTTCAATATAACTTTCACTTTCGCTTAGAATGTGACATCGCCTTGGTGTCGTGAGTTGTTAGGGCTAGACGAATGTTTGAAGTCAAGACGCGTCTTGACAAGGGTTATATTAGGGCGAAATCAATATATCGAAATAGTCGAAAAAAATATTTTAAATCGCCTATTCAATAAATTTTTTAGAGTCTTTTGTCATATGTATCTTATAAATGTGATATCGAAATAATTAAAAAAGTCCTCAGGATATTGAGAGAGGCTACATTTACTAAGTCTACTAATATCTGTATCACTAAGAATCTAGGCAGAAAGGTACCTTTTATGAGGCGTAATTTTGGTGAGCGCGAAGGTGCGCTTTGTGTCGCTGATTCCTTATAGGACTGGGAGTGTGTAAGAGTTTTATCGTGAAATGTATTTGTACTTATTTATTTTAATGTAATTTAACAGTAATGTTAGTTTAAATTAATTTTTTAAATCAAGTAAAATTTTATAGGAGAAAGAATGACTATAAAAGGTAAGAGACCGAGAGTGCTGAAAAAAGGGCAGGGAGGGCAGAAATTTAGAGATATTGACACGATACACAAATAAATAATAATAATGATTTAGGTTTTCGATACTTAAAAAGTACTTCAAATTACTAATTGTAACTTTATCATAATCATCAACTGTCCACTGCTGGACATAGCCCTATCTTCAGAAAGGAGTTTTTGGCCTACTTCGCCACTCTGGCCAGGCGGGTTGTAATAAGGTTTATTTCCAGCCCTCTGTGCGGAGAAAAGAACATGGTGGCAGAATAAACACCGCAGCACGTTCTCACAGAATGTAGAAGTGTGGCGGTTCAACGGTCGGACATCCTCCAATCCTGAAAAGGCTGCTGAGCTTCTAAGATGGTCTAGAATGATTAGAGTAGGAAGATGACAAATTCGCGTACAACGCCCCCATCAATAAACTAAGTGCGGAAATGGCCCGGTAAAACTAACAAACAAACAAACAATACTTTATTTAAACTTTTCCTTCTCTTTGCAATGATGTTTTACTGCGTCGTTTTCTCCCTTAGTCGCCGATTACGACACCTATGGGATGAATAAGTGTGATAATACTTCATATTCTTCCTCCGTCACTACACGAACCGTATAACTTTATATTCTGAATAAACTAAATTTATTATTTCAATGATCACAACTGTTTTGTGTCGTTTCGTCCTCTCGAACTGTAACAAATTTCCATTTAGGAAAAAATAGCGGCACTTTATATTTAAGCCGGTACCTTTTTGTGTTGTGTAAACAATTATTGATACACTAATAAATTAAAATAAACATGAAGAAGCAGCAAAGGAAATGTTATGCGGAAGACTGAATCGTGGTGAATAATCAATACGAGTCTTGTTTGTTTACTGCCCAGATTTACAGCGATACAGATTTTGGGACATTCCTATCGATGTTTTCGCTGTATATTAAGATCAATCACGTGATAAGCCGAATAAACAAGACGGCGGTGGAGTAGCCATATATGAATCATTCAAATCTAACTTCACGGCGTGTCATAGAGTGGTCATAAAAACAATAAAGTGGTTGTAAAGTAAGTGTGGTTGTCTGGAAAAGATCGGCATGAGCGATAAGACCGCCTATTGTATCATTTGCATATATGTGACTCATCCTCTGTTTTAACTTTGTAATTTTGCATGTATACGATAAATATATATACTAAATAAATAAGTAAATAAAGTCACAATACGGAGATGTGTGTTGCGCATTCACTAAATGTAATAGACACGGTCAGGAGCCAATTTTATGTCTATTGACATTCTATTGTCAGCCTAACATCACTGGACTGAAATTAATGGACTTAATGGACGATAACGGATGAATCCATGTGGCGATTTACACGAGGTGCCATGGAATTGTAATCTGGCACACGCGGGGATCTATCCTGGTGTTCAGTGGTTCTTTGCCGAGATTTCAATAATAACTTCAAAGACGATTCTCACGCGGAAGTAGTGTTGGAATATTTAAAAAACACGCACTTGATTGAATATGTCAGTAAGATAATGGGAGTGACAACTCGTAATGATACTACGATTGGTGCGTGTTTGTGAAACGACCTCCATTGGAAATAATATACTATACAATATATAACAGTACCCATCACAGTATTTTAATGGCAACCAAACTGAATAATAAACGAAAAAACAGCATACTCCAGGTGCAAATACTTCTCCTATTGTGTGGGAAAGGAAACAGCCACATCATCGCCTGCTTGCCACATGTTCGAGTTGAGTCGTTTTTCGAACGTAGTTATAAAATATAACTATAGGGGCTTGACTCTTCCATACTTCGATTTGCTGTAAACGCTCGGTAGTGAAATACGTCCTCCCCAGTCCTTGTCTTTATGTACATTTGCGGACTTAATACCAAAAGCATTCTCTAACAGTCTACTGTCAGGTGGTTCGAAAATGTATATAAGGGTGCACTGTACTTTGATAATTAATGTAAAATATACAATTAAATACTAACAATAAGTAAGACGATATAACTTAGCATACATATAAAAATACATACATACATATATATTTATATTTACATACACACATAAAACATATATAAATTTTGTGATGATTCTGTTTAGTTTTGGACGAGGAGAGCTCGTACTTTGGCCTTGAATGAATCACGACTGAGTGCTATTTATGTATTTATAGAAATGTGTAAGAGGCATGATAGAAGGAGGTTATTTGAGGAGCAGAGGATTCGGTCAAGATTGGAACCCAAAAACTTGAAGGAGGAAGTCAGTAGAAGTTTGCAAAATGTTTAGCGTAATCGAGTCCACGTCTCGTCCATGGAACAAGGGCCATGGACTGTTCAAGCTAGTAGTATATTGAAAGAAACGGTGACTTCGGGCGCAGTAACATATTATTACAATGGCGATGATAATATTCCGGTGGCGAAGAAGACTAAGAATGGTCGCAGTATTCTCGTGGTGACATCCGACTCTGAAGATACTAGCACTGGCAGACTGGTGGCATATGTGTATCAAGCTCAGCCTATCCGAAGATTGTTCAAAGCTGCAGACAATTTGAATAGGTAGGTGACTAGGTGACTGAAATTGTGTCAGATATCAATAGAAAGCACCCGGATTGACTGAGACATGTAAGCGAAGTTCGCGCGTTTAAGGTGAAGCCCAACAAGTTTTCTTTGAAGAAAGTTCATTTAAGCTGTTCACTTGCAAATCGCCTATTCGTTTGAATATCGTTGCTAATATGTATGGCGCTTTTGGAAACAAAACGTGTGTCTATGTTACTCGCGTTTGTTGAAGTGGTGCGAGTTGAGCAAGCAGTTGATGGACGAGTTTATTATTTCAAATTTAATAAGTGATCTTAATATCTGGTTTCAAGATTACTAGATCGGGCATGTCCCTCTATACAAAATAACTGTTCATAAGTTATGTTAATATTCTGAATGAACTGCAGCGCTTCGTGAACGATAGTGTAAAAATGACACCGAAATTTAAATTTCGTTCACCATATATTTGAAGATTTTCTCTCTGAACAATGTGCAGTAAACAACATTTTTCAATTTTCTCCACTTAATAATTAAAATTATCGTGCTAAAGTGCTTTTTGCTGCAAATTTCACTCCGGAAAGTGTTGGGGTTTGTCCTCAAGGTTTTTAATAGTCACTGATACTAAAATAATGCATAAATCAAAATATTGAACAGTAACTATATCGCCATCAAAAAAATATACCGTCAATAAGTGCTGACCCGAGTATTTTATAATCACGCGTAAGCGACGCGTCTGCACGGTGGGCACGACCTTCTTACCATGATCTCGCTGATGGACTTATTTGAATTGTTCGAGATAGAAACTACTTTTATGATACCTTGAAATGGGAGGTGGTGTTATATTCTACTGTTTATATTTACTATTTCATTTAAATCACTAGCAAACAATCTTATTAACTTATCTTAATAAGCTATAACGCTAGTTAATCGTACACCACCTCACACGCCCTCTCAGGGTGAAACTGAATGTGCCACTGTTAGTTTTCGGCTATCACCCTAATCAGGATCTTCACCAAACTTATCGGAACTTAATCTGGAGAGTTTTAGCACTTACCATGCCTTTGACTCAATGTAAGTTTAATAAAGTACGTGGTTTCAGGTGCATTGATTTCCAGGTATGTATTGGGTACCTTGAAGCTGTTGATTTTTCCTATATTACTCCTGTATTATTTGCAAAAGAGGCCGCTTCCCTTTTTGTGGAACAACTTTCAACTGCGGTTCGTCTGAACTGGAAAACTTGCCACACCCCAAATAAAAAACGCATGTTTAAACCTTGGTTAACCCCTGGACTTCTGTGTTGCATTAGAACAGACAGGGACAAGCATAACAAGAAATTTAAAAATGACCCCGTATATACCACCCTTAACATAACTTATAAACTTTACCGTAATTTTTGTAATGCCTTGCTGAGAAAGCTTAAGAGAAACTTCGAAAGATCTCTATTGATCGGTGCGAAAACCATGTCAACCAAATCAATAATTAGTTATAGGAATCCCTAAGGCTTGCTAGACTCCTCAGAAAATATAAAACAAGATTTAGAATGTGTTAAGAAATATTTCGCCAACATTGGTAAAAAGTTAACAAATACGGTCATCACTTCTACTGAGTCCAGTTCTGCCTCTTATATCTCTAATATACCTAGTCATCTAAATATTACAGTAATTCTTCCTCCAGATAAGGTGGAAGTGGCATCTTTAATAATGGGCCTTAAGTTCAGCCCTGCTATTGGTTGGGATACAGTGCCTGAACAATTGCGTAAATTATCATAACACATAATAATCTTTCCTGTGACCCGATTATTTGATTTGTGCCCAACGCGGGGAATCTTTCCAAAAGTGTTAAGAGAGCTCTTGTAACTCCCTGTTCACAAAAGGGGGAATCGAGACAAAATTTAAAGTTATAGCCTAATTTCTGTTTTAACATCGCTATCCAACATTTTAGAGAAACTGATAAACAATCGACTCATGAACTTTATTGAACAGAACAAAATTCTATCAGAATCACAGTATGGTTTTAGGTCAGGGAGGAGCACAGGTTGATATTCTTTGACCTAGCCAAAGCATTTGATATTGGTATTCCTGGAAACGCGGTTATGTATTTGAAAGACATTTTGCGTGACCGAACACATCAAGTTAAAATCGGTGTAGATGTAATGACTGAAGCCCCAGTGGTTTGTGGGGTCCCACAAGGCAGTATACTTGGAACGAGTCTGTTTTTAATTTATATAAATGACAAATGTCAAAACCCCCTTTAAAATTGACAAATTTTCACTTATGCCGGCGACACGGCTCTAGTCTTCGATGGAGAATCCTGGAATGAGGTCAAACAAAACGCTAAACAAGACCAATCAATGTTGATTTGTAGGTACATATATATGCAATAATTCATTGAATACTAGCCCGTGTCCATACATAACTAAATCTACTGATGTAAAATGCATGAGCATGTATGAGATTTTTCTGTGCTACACACTGATTAGCACGCTCTGGTTCGGTCGGTTCTTGGTTACCGTATTGTTGTCTGGGGAGGCGCGTATACGACATTTATGATAGGCTTAGAAAGAGCACACAGATCAATACTAAAGGTTATGACATTCAAACCTTTGAGATTTTCAACAAAATCTTTCCATAAAACATCTGAAATATTAACTCTAAGACAGTATATGCTACAATTACTTTTAAAGCAGCACAGAAACACCCCTTATCATGCTGAAGGCTACAATGAAAAACGTGTCATAACAAATGTATGCTTATCCGCCTGTCGAACAGCCTCTGTTAGGCGACAATCTTTATGTCCACTTTTTTATATAATAGAATAAATAAATTAACAAACATGGTGAAAGTTAACTTTGAAACCTTAACTATTCACGAAGCTAATATTAAATAAAAAAAAATGGGTTTTTATTTAATATTAGATATAGATATTAAAACCAATTTTTTTAGGCTATGACCAAACTGAAATACTATTATTATAGATGACTAAAGATTCATCGTATATACAATTAAATACACACACATCCATACTAACATAACATAAACATATACATACTTATACACATCACAAAATCAAATCGCTCACCACATTTCGTACTTTTATGTACATATCACTGCACCAATTTGCATAAGATTTATGTGTTTCTTATAATGGGAGAAGACACTGACTTCTTTATCATATGTCATGAGTCTAGCTCAGGAGTTAGAGACTCCAAATATTAATAATTTTTAATAATACTTTTTATGTAATTACACTAAAAAAATAAATAAATATCAATTTGAATTTCAATAAATGGTTCAAGAATATTAATCCTGATTCTAGCGCCAACGATGAAGTTGCTCCGAGCGATTCGCGCCCGGTAAACGAATTCCACTAAGTAATAAAATTCTGGAGATTAAAATTACACTCTCTTGTACACTGAGTCGTCATTTTATCCACAGTGCTATCGTGGGAACTACAATAATAACAATGTAAATATTGTTTAGTTATAAGAATATCTATACAATCTACTTTATATATTATTATTTTTGTATAACTTATAAATGTACCTCATGATTTTTATTTTCTTAACTTGTTACTAACAAGGGATAAGCAACATTGTTACTAAGATTATATGGGTCTCAGATTACAAAAGAAAGCCACATGGAACGTACCTAACCAATAACATGAAGCCGTTTATTATTTAATTGTGCGTAAAAACCAGCAGCGACACTTAAGAGACACGTACGTCTGTGTGCGTGTAATGATACCAGACCCAGAAAAATGTCCCTATTCTTTTGTTAATGCTACTATTAAAAAAATGGGTATTTTGATACTTACAATTACATTTAACTATAATATTATTTTGGTTTCATCATCATCATCATAACCAGCATATCGCAGTCCACTGCAGGACATAGGCCTCTCCAATTGCATGATTGATAATGATTTCAATTACTATTAAATATAAATCATAGTCTTGGTAAACTTCACTTTGCACATTTTTTTATAATATACCGAATAAAAGAAATTCATTCGTCGCATAACAACATCTGTAGGCAACCTGCAAAAATCAAGCTGCGAAGCTGAAAACTTGCCAGCGTACTGCACAGTCTACCAGGCTGAGCTCTTGGCCATATATAGAGCTTCGAGCGAGATCCTCAACTGCAGTGCGGGGAGCTGCGGCATCTACAGCACTCGAGGGCAGCGCTGGAGACGGTGACGAACCCTGGAACCGTGCATCCTCTCGCAACCAAGGCGCGCCGAAACCTCAGCGAGGCCTTGATCCAAGGCAAACATACTGGATCAAGGCTTACGCCGGCATCGATGGCAACGAGCGTGCCGACCAGTTGGCTAAGGAAGCGGCACTTTCGTGTTGGAAGAAGCCCGACTATGACCTTTGTCCGGTTTTATTCGTCAAACATCAGATTCGCAGCGAGTCGCTCGACGAATGAACCTTCGATACCAGTCGGGCTACACCACCTCTCACGCAATTGTTCTTCCCGGACACGAAAGATGCATACTGCGTGGTGCAGAAAATCGGACCCCAAGGCGATATCACGCAGATGCTGACGGGACATGGGGGGTTCTCCCAATACTTGCATCGCTTCAAATGTCGGGAGAGCCCGTCATGTATCTGCGATCCAGACCAGGACTAGACCGTTGTACACATCATTTTTGAATGCACGGGGCATTAAGGCACGAGGTTGTGCAACGTCTTGGGGTAATACTGTTACAGAAAGGGGCACACTTACAGGTAAAAAATATTGAAACACGGACCAGATTTATAGGTAAAAACGAATAAGCAAACATTTTAAATATAATAAATCATACTATGAATTGACAAAAATTTATTAAAGTAATTTAGAGACAAAATGGAAGAATAAAAGCTCTTGCCAAGCAAGAGTGTGTTTTATTTATGTATCGGCCTGGCTAAGTATCTCTTACCTGCCTGTACTCTACCTGTCGGAAAGCATGAGCAGAATCCAAGAGATGTGGTCACCATACGCATTAAAAATATATGATATATATGATATTTTTAATGCGTATGATGACCACATCTCTCTCTATTTTAAGATGTATTATTTTACATGTATTTTTAGTGCATAAAATTTTAAACACATATTTTAACATTTGTTACAAACAATTACTAACGTTCCCATCGCACTCCAAGCGGAGGCAAAAAAAAATCCTTCTTGTTAATGGTACTTTTTTTGGATAAACCAATGATACTCCATGTTTTTTTTATTCACCTAGAAAGCGAAAGAATATACAATGCAACTCAAAGTTTCATGATAATCAGTTTTCAGTATAAAAAAGAAACACGCTTTGATTTCTATTAGTTAAAATGCGGGACGACGTCATCCAGTGCCATAAAATTTAAATATCAGCCATGTGCCACATCAGCCTTGGATTAGAAGCTAAACACACGTCACTACGTGTGTGCAAACGTTATTTCAAAGACAGTTATTATTATATTTTTACTTACCGTCATCACGCATAAAGGGGTCACGTACAGTAGACCGAAATTCACCATGTCAAAAAGTTCAGAGTTGTATTTCCTGCGATGAGATATACATATGGTTTCCATATGCCCTTCACCAAGGTCATTAGTTATTGTCTCTACCCAAATAAATTTGGGTGCGCTGTAAGCTGCACTCGTGATCCAGACACCCAGAATTACCAACTGTAAAAAAACAATAAATATAGAACAACAAAGAAACGTACCATAACTATACTAAAAACATTCACAATCTAGAAGACTCATTTGTCCAAATTCCTGAAGGGATTAAACCAATTCCAATCGTCCTACAATATATTCGTACTACCTATATAGTACGTACTTTTTAATCAACTGAACAAGCGAAATACGCTGCCTGTTTGGAAACTTTAAATACTAAATGGATGGGTATCGATTTTGGAAAGTTTTCATATCGATTGAACACTCAATGCTTTTTTTTTGTGTGAAACAAACCTCAAAAATGCGGTTTTCATCAAAATCTAAACTTTAAATCCGTGTCCACTTCTAAGTTCCCCTGATGACGTCAAGTATTGAATTGAGATTTCAAGTATCATCTACAGATATACATACGACTAACAGATTATCTAATAATGTTACTATTTGCAATGAAGGTATATAAAAACAGTAAGATACTAAATTTATAGCATGTTACGTAAAATCTTTTAGCACTTTGCATTTTATAGATCGGTATGTTCTGTTGAATTCTGTAAACATTAGTGAGATACTTGCCGTTTCTTTATAAGTTGTTTTATGCACAAATTGAGTAAGTCTTACTTGCATACTCCGAAATATAAATGGTCCCTGTTGTTTTACTTGTACGAATAAAATAAATAAAAGCAAATGTACAGAGTACATTCTGCCCAAAAAAAATTCAAAAATACTACTTCAATGCAAATAATTATATTCGTCACTTTTACTAAATCTTATAAGTCATAAACAAGATCGCTGTATGTGAAAGGTATCATATTTACTATAAAAGCAAACTACGACGCGAAGTATCTACATACTTAGACTTAAATTGTGTAATGGAGGGTGAAATGAGCCTTCCAAAAAGGCTTTATTGGTGTGAAGCTAAGAAATATGTATGAAATAAAAAGGTTCCCTCGCGTCGTATTCACCGTTCGCCTGTAGCGTACAATGTCTTACCCGAAGTCTCGTTGAAGTGAGGATCTGTTTGCAAGTGATGGGGTGTATAATAGCAAAGTATCTTTCAGTACATATCACCACTAGGATGAAAATAGATGCCGTGTAGCTCAGCGAATGTACGAACTGGTACATTTTACATAAGAAGTCGCCAAATACCCAGCTGAAAATAAAGATTCAAGTTTAGTTTGATGTTATTGTACTAAGATTGAAGGACTATAGTATATTTCCTAATAAATTATTTAAATCGTGAATGTCTTAAGCTTTATATATAGTGTGAACGTGTCTTAATAAGTAATGACTGTACATTTTCTCATAAACATGTGATATATTTCTTGCTCATAAGAAACCGTAAACAAGATAATACAAAAACACTGTCAACATACTATCAATTTCTGTGTCATGTATTCTACATACATGACACAGAAATTGATAGTATGTTGACCTTAGGATTTATGTACTTTGTATTATAAGGGTTGAAGGTTGAAACACATATTTCGTTTTCTTTAAAAACAAATAGGCTTCCCTAAAAACGTAACGCAAAAATCAATATTATATATATTTCATTGATCACGAAGTTTCTTCTTGACCCTTGTAATTACAATTCTGATTAATCTCTCATAATAAACTATTTCTACCATCATTTCGGTAGTATTAATAAGACACAAGTTGAAATTTCAATAGTCTGGATTGCAAACAAGTGATTGTTACTTTTTAGGACCAGACTATTTAGGATCATCCTAGTACCAGACAGCTTACGCTTTTTCTACAACACTAATAAATGGGGTACTAAATATGTCGGGAACCCTACTACACATATATTTCTGAGTCTCTTTGGCACCTTTTTCACGATTGAAACTTCTTTTCCGCAGTAAAATAAGCAGCGAAAGGCTACTTTGCTACTTGTGAACACATATGTCAACGCTATTATTGAGGCCATGACACTGGGTTGGTTTACTCGTTGTATTCATTTGTGTAAAATCGACCTAATAATATTTCAATCCATCCTAAGATTGCACGGAATAGAATTCTGTTGGCAATAGGATAACCCTCTGCTCATTACTCTCTCATAACTTTGTAATACGATATGCAAACAAAGAGTTTTTTTTATGTATATGTATATTGTTAACTATTGAAATATAATTAGCTTATTTGACACTTAAGTTATCAACTTATAGCGATCTTCATTTAATAAAATTAAGCTATCTTTTCCGTGTCTCATTCAGATACCTTATATGTCCACAGCAAATGCCAGATTGAATAAAACAACCCATTGAAGAAACAAAGTCTACGTTTTTTACAAAAATAAAAGAGCTGCAATAAGCAACTGGCTAGTGGAAGCAATTAATTATTAATCGTTTACAATTTTTAACACTATCAATAATCAGTTGTTTATGACTTGCTATTAATAAAAATAAGGTGGCTGATTGACGAAGGCCGGTTGTGGTTCCTATGAAAAACTAGACAAAAATAGTAAAACCCGACGTGCACCACTTTTTAAAACTACGTCACATTTCGTTATGATATATAACTAATCTGTAATGTAATTATTCATTCTTCATTTCTTAATAACGTTACCACGTATTAAACTTTTCAGATTACCAATCTTAGTTACTGAACAGAATATATAGTCTTCCAACTACTAGCACTTACAGCAATTTTAGTTAAAGTTTTTTTGTTTTGTTTTACAAAAGATAAAAGGAAACATATTGAAACAAATGAAAAAATATATAGACTATCTCTCCAGCTTTACCTAGACTAAGGTTATTAAAAAGAAACGTAAGGAGTGACCACTAATCCCTCTTTCTCCTCTAATAAATTAAAACAAATGCTTTTCTATAAGGCTTCAGTAGGTGTTAAGCTCAACTAATTTAATAACATATTTTCTTCAAAACAAACTTTCTTTTCTTTTAATCTCTCTTGACAGAAATGTTTACGTACAAAACAACGGTTTAAATGCGTGTATTCGTTATTTTTAGTAATTACGCTAGATAGTTAGTTTTTATACAAGTTAAAAAGCCGTATCATTTAATGGTATAAAACTTCCGTACCTTGTAAACAGTAACATATCCCTTCCCCTCTAAGTTTAAAAGATCTGGAGGTTCTGGGTTTCATTAGTTTGTTATACTTAAGTAAGTAAATAAGTTTTCAAAACTCATTCTGTATAACAGTAGTAACATGTCCTCAAATCATTAATGTTGGATGAGCTTGTGACACTTTAATGTATAATATTTTTAATATAATTCCTAAACATACTTTGATATAAAAATTATCAACCAATTCTGATAATAAATCAAAGTTTTAAAATGAAGTGTTTTTTTCTGAACAAATATTTAAATTGTTAACTGTTATATCAATTGTTAACTGTAATATTATGTATTTAAACAACTTAAAAGCTATTTATATAATTAACTGACTATATCTGTTACTAAAATCCTCAACAATGACGCTACAAAGAAATTCAAAAAGTTCCAAGTATTTAAAATAAACATCGATTTTAAATTGGATCTTAAAATTTTATTTTTATAGTTATAAAGTAAACGCATTTCGCCTCGCCCAACATATTTTATGTATTCAAAATACCACACACTATAATTCATTCAACATGATCATATGTAGGAATGTGTTTACCTGTTGCTACGATTCACTCACCTTGGTATAAGGTAGATCGTCAAATTCTGGAAAACACAAAACACACCAACGCATAAATCTGCCACGGCGAGGTTGGCCAAGAAGAAATTAGTGATGGAACGCAGTCGTCTCGATAGGGTAACTACTAGAATAACTAGTAAATTTCCTGTAACAATAAGAGAAAGTAGTTGAGATTCTAAATTTGTAATAACTGAAATCGTTACTGAATTTACTGTCTCTGTAGTGCAAATGGTAGCGTAAGCGACTACTGTGCATAAAGTCGGATTTGATTCCCGGATCGGACCACATTTTAATGCATGATCTGCAAATATATGTTTCAGTGATGAGGTGTTTTCTAGGTATAATATATACTTATGTATGTTGTGAATCACAATAGATATTACAGCTTTCTTTTCTGCTTAAACTCGTACCGAGATTAAATAACTATAATGCTTGAGACTAAGGTACTTCTCGTGATGTTACTTCACGTGTTAATTGATATAATTTTATATGTAATATGTACATTTAGAATAGGTTAACTTAAACCTACATATATATTTTTAATTTACAAGAAATTGGCAAATTGCGATCTTGTCGCTATAAAACAATCTCCGAATGCATGGACATTTCAGGGAGAAATACAATAATATTATAATAACGGAGTCAGGTGTTTATATTTATATGCATATTGATTATATGCATATAAATATAAACATTGTCACCTTATAGTACTTCTTTCAGTGTCAAACCTAATTCCTAATAAACTTAGCGTTTAAAGGTGTTTAAATTTTGGAATGTACGCAAAAAACAAGTGTGACCTACTATATACATGAATACTTGAGATGTCTCTCCATTTTTTATAATGCATCTGTTATCTATCTTTGTTTTTCTTTTCGATTCGACCGATCTATATGCCATTTATTTGTCAGAAATTGTATACTATTACCCAAGCGTGATTTTAAAATGGAGTGGGGTGATAAAGAGTACCAAATCACTGTGAGTGCATTAATTAAGTAGGTATGGAGCCAAATAAAATTTCTTCTACGGTTGGTATTAGTCAAATATTTCTGTACCGAGCCATTGATAGGTACAATGAAACCTCCTCTATTTGTGACAGAATAAAATCTAGGCGTCCACGTAGTGTTCGTACGAAAAAGGTGATCAAAGCAGTATGGGAAAGAATACAAATAAGTTTGTAGTAGGTAAAAGATTTTATCTCGGGGGATGAAGGTAGCACCTAGAGCCTTGTCGCGTATTTTAAAAGATTACTTAGGACTTGCAGCTTATAAGAAAAGTACCGGTCATTTCTTAACTGATAATTTAAAAATGAATTGGGTGGTAAAACTAAAAGAACTACATAAGCGATACGCTAAGGGAGGTAAAAAGAAAAAAAATGTTTACGGATGAGAAAGTTTTTCATCCGAAAACAAAATTTTACTTTTCTTCAATCGAGCAATAATTTAACAAACAAAATGACCGTGTTTGTGCTAAGAGTTTTAAAGAAGCTTCCCAATTAGTCAATAGAGTACGAAGTGAGTGTTAGCTATGAAGGAGTGATTGAGCTGTATCTCTTTGTGACAAAGGTATTAAAACATCGGTGTATCAAGATACCATTCTTGAGAAGGTTAAAACATAATGTTCAATAACCAAGAATGGTCCTTTCAGCGAGACTCGGCGCCGGGTCATAAAGCTCGAACCACCCAATCTTGGTTAGAAACGAACGCTCTGCACTTCATCAGAGCTGAAGACTGGGCGTCATCTAGTCCTGATCTTAATCCACTGGATTATGATTTATGGCCAGTTTTAGAGAGTAAGGCTTGCTCTTAACGCCATCGTAATTTGGAGTCCATAAAACAATCCCTACAATTGGCAATAAAGAATTTTCCCATTGAAAGAGTTCGTGAATATTCAATATCTGTGTTTGTTTTTTAAGTGAGTCTATTGTTGAAATATATTAATAGTTTTTGTTTCAAAGTAACAATGGCAGAGCAAATAATAGTATGATTAATAAGTTATTAATCGTACTATTCTACATACATTCATATTTTAGTCAATTACAAACCTTTAACTTATATGTTACAATAATAGTCACAACTAGTATTGCTTATATGAGAGCATCATTCAAGTTTGTGAAGGAAGATATATTGTCGTAAAATACTCGTTGCACGAGTAAAGAAAGAATTGGTAATTAAATTATATTTGAACTTCTGCAGGATATTTAACCAAAAAGTATCTGCTGAATGCTATAATCCTGAAAGCAAATGTAAAAAAATGGAAATAGTTTTTACTTTACATAAATTTTTAAGGAAAGGTTTGTAGACAAAAGCTAAATAACAAAAACCTTTTAGAAAATTAGAATTTCACAGATGTTTTAGGTGTTTACAGAATTTAGCAATTCTATAAATTATTCAGTACAGAACTCAATTACAACTGATGTAGAAATGTTTTTAAGTTGAATACATACAAGTACAAAATTAATAAAAAGCATAAGACTGCTCAATGCTCATCAATAAAACCATAGAATTGCATTAGAACGTTTATTGCACGACATACTAACAATGTAGCAGTATCTAGTTTACAACCCTATGAAAACAATATGGTGCTACATCTGCTGCTGACAGACCCGCAATTTGATATAGAATAAAGCAGCAACAGTATTCTTACTGGTATCAGTATTACGTAAATTAATTTTCAATATCTAATACCTTTAAACTAGAAATTCTTATATATATGCTATATTAATATAATCTGAATCTCAGAAACGGCTTCAACGATTTTCATGAAATTTAGTATGCAGGGGTTTCAGGGGTGATAAATCGATATAGCTAGGATTCATTTTGAGAAAATTTTATCCAAAAATGAATTTATTTGTGTTAATATGTAGTTCTATAGATCATCAAGAATACATATATCTCCGTATCACAGCTATTGAAGTTGGTCTATAGATACATGATTTATTTATTAAATTATTGTCCCTTATACAAATTTAAGTTTCTGTATCGTTTATATATTATTTCTGCCAAAGGAAGTTGTATAATGTTGAGTAATGATCTTTATAATATTTTTTCTGCGGCATAGCGATAAGACGGCATACGGATGTTAATTAGTATTAATAACAATAATCACCCTTCTTTTTATTTTTTTTCCTCGTGCCGTAATCCCCTCGGATACCACTACCCGTGGCAAGCCGGACTCGAACCGACTAAATTACCGTACGCCGTACCGTACCATATAAACCGTACGCCGTCTGGGTTACCAGGGGGGATCATGTGCACCTTAGAAGGGAAAATCCTGGAACCCCGACATACCTCGGGCCACCCACTATTCTTTTTTTATGGAATAGGGGGCAATCGGGCAGACGTATCGCCTGATCGTGGGTGACCTCCTACCGAGTGGGAATCTCGATGTTCTCGTCACTATCCCCCTTGGCATGCACGCTCCGCAGCCTCCGCGCCTCCACCCGAGCCTGCTTCTGCTAGGGTAATACATAGCCTTATATGACACTCTCAGGCTTACGCTTATGGAGGACGGAGATCATTAAGATATCTCCGGGCCAGTCCGCGCGGGACCGTGAGAGGTCTAGAATTCTAGCGGCCCGCTAGAATTCTAGACCTCTCACGGTCCCGCTCTGCCATTTCCTTGCCAAGCATAACTTGCTCGCAGAATAATAATCACCCTTATAGTTGTTCCGAATATAATTCATTATACATTGCTCTGCCACCCTATACAAACAAAATAAGCAAACAGTTTTAAACTAATATTAAGATCTTTTTAAAATCTAAAACTAATATAAATTTTAATAATATTTGTAATATTATACACATAGTAAAATATTGCAAACTTTACTTAGTTGCGTATAAGGGTCAATACCTCATGCACGTATATACTAACTTGACCCATAATACAACTAGTTGTACCTAAATAGTGAGTCCGCGGGGACTACGCGACTCTTCGTTGCTCCTCTCCCTCGAACACAAATTTTAGTTATGTGTACCGGTCTGTTTGTTGTGCTTTGGGGACTTTTCTACTCATTCAATCATCATAAATTTTCACATAAATATATATTTGTACCCAACAAATCCTCAGTAATGGTAATGCTTACCTAGTAAACTCTTGAGATACATATAGATACTAAGACGTGATTGGACGACATTCGAATAAATATTGTAACTTCCGCACAATAAGCCAAGTCTAAGGGAAATTTTCAAATATGAAATATTTATTCATATGAAGTCAACAATTCTTTTTATAATTAATGATTGGAAAAAAAACAGTTTTTATATATACTTGTACTAAGGACGTCAAAAGTAAAGACGTCATAGCAAAAAAAACCAAATTACTGTTAAATTTAGAATAGAAAAATATATTATTCATTTAGCAATTAGTGAATTATTATTGAATTTAATTTTAGAATAAAAATGTAAATTAGGTCCTTATATTACTTCTGTAAAAAATGACTATCAGGAATTATAGCTAATTGAATACCTATGAAAATAATTCTGGATATTATAACTAGAGCACTTATCAAAAAGAACATGATTACATTTTTTATTATAATCAGAATTTCATTCGAGAGCGAGAGGCCCCGGCCCGTCTACATCTCGGCAGCCCCCTACCGACTCTGGGTTTCTCGAAGCCCACCAGCATCGTATCCTCGTAACGTTGGATATAGTTGAATATGTTGGACGGACGTCTGGCCGGTCTGAAGGCAAGGCTGCCTCCGGCCCCTATTTTTCGGCAGCCGCTTGCGACACCGAAGCCGAAAGTCGCCTCAACTCCCACCCCTTTTCCCGTGGTGGGCCTCTGTCTTTTGAACAGAGGCTATACCAACACGTGCTTGCGACAGCAGGGGGGTCAATAGTGGACCTTTCGTTCGCTACCCCTGCTGTTGCCGCATGAGTAATCAACTGGTGTGTCCTGGATAAGGTTGAGACGCTCTCCCGGTCACGGAATCACGTGGCGTGGCAACCTCCACGTTTTCCGCTGTGGGCTGTTTCCAAGCTCGACATAGACCTACTACAGGAGCGGCCATTGTTCATTCTTGACTGTCCGCGCAGGCCCCGAACGAGGAGGTCGACATGGGGACTGGCCGCATTCGCGATGATATTATGCAGATCTGCGATGCGGTGATGCCCCGCATTCGAGGCTGTCGACCTCCATGTAAGGAGGTCTACGTGTGGTCCCAGGATAGAAGATAGAAGCTCCGCACGTCCCCCCCCCCCTCCTTATGAAGACTCTCTAGCCCAGTTTCCTGCAGGAAATGGACAAGGTCCTTTTCTCGCAGCGGGTGGAACACACACCACCATCGATGGCCTATTCGGTCGGAGACGACGGGGGCAGAGAGGACGATGTTCCGCCCGTCAGGGAATTGGAGGCAGGGGCGGCTGTTCTGTTGATCCGTTCCAAGAACACCGCCTCCGGGCCGGACGAGATACCAGCCCAACTGATGGCCCGAGCCGGACCACCTGAAGGAGGTGTTGGAGCTAGCGTCCGAGCGCTTCCCTGAGTGCTGGAAGAGTGGAAAGCTGGTCCTATTAAGGAAGCCGGGACGGCCTGCAGATTCAGCCGTGGCTTATAAGCCCATCGTGTTGCTAGACGAGGTGGGCAAATTGTTTGAGAGGGTGCCTGCATTATCCGGCACCTCGGCGAGGTGGGCCCCGACCTGCCAGACGCCCAATTCGGGTTCCAGACGTTCCGCAGGGGTCTGTCCAAGGAACACTCCTATAGAACGTCTGGTACGACTGGGTCCTTCGAGAGGGTCCCCTCCCTGCAGGCGGGCGTAATTTGTTACACCGATAACACCTTGGTCACAGCACGGGGGACGAGTTTCCAGGAGGCGGCTTGCCTGGACACCAGGTGTGTTTTTTGGTAGTCGGGTGCATCGAGGCCCTGGGCTTACGGGTGGCCCTAGATAATACGGAGGTCCTACTTTTCTATGGGCCCCGTTATGGTCCACTCCCTAGCGCCTTTATAGTAGTCAACTCGGTCCTCGTACCGGTTCGGGCCCAGATGAAATTACTAGGCGTACCTAACACAAAATAAACAGATTTTTACATAATAAACAAAATAAACAAAAAACGATAGGTACCCGCTTCAACTTTAATAATAATAACATTTAATAATTATATTTCGGACATCTGACACACAACGCCATCTAATCAAAAAAACTTTGAAGGATTAGTAGGCGTTCATAATTTATATGATAAACGTTCGTGGTTTTTTTTTTCAACTTTCTCACTCTCTTTGCCGGAGTATTTTATACGAAAACTGTCCTCTCTTTCTCCATATAGTTATATAAAGTGATTTTAATTGATTCGATTATTTTCAGGATAAGTTCGCGTATATTTAAAACTAAAACTATTAAGTTAGTCAATCACTAAGAAAGAACAATGATAAGTAAGATACACATCACTTTTGTTTTCAAAAGTTTCAGATCGTTTAATGCTGAACCTAATAAAAACGTTTGAGATAAAGATGTTTAAAATAATATTTATTCTGCACGCATTGATAAATCTCAAACCTACTAAACTATAAAACAGTTCTGGTAATTCTCATATTGCAATGCTTGAATGTATGTTCAAAAGAGTGCCGAGGAACTGTTTAGACTAATACCGGCCGAAGCTTCCATGGATGCACGTGGAAAAGATTTTCCCCAACTTTTGCATAATTGGCACTCCACTATATTGCTTACTTTTTGCCTCGTGCTAATTAATCTGTTGAACAAAATGTCACTTGCAGTATTTTCAGATCGATACGATATCAAAACCGGCCTTAAAAAGAAAAGAGCGTACTCTAGCAAGTATATTTGTATCTACACCCTCAAAGGTTAGCTTCTGATGCTCTGGTTGTATGGCGCCCATATGCAGAAGTAATTACTTTTTATCAGGATACCAATCTGATTGTCTACCTCCTATTTCGTAAATAAAGATAGTGCAACGTGAAAAACCAATCACTGGAGACTAGTGGTCTAATTAAATCAAAACTGCTTCAATGGCACAACTATATATATTTGCATCAGATATATTCTGTATTGCCTGCGCTATAACAAACTTACAAAGAAATATAAGATGCCAAAATAGTAATTAATTTTTATTTAATTTAATATTTATTTCTTTATGGAAACTTTTGCTAAATGTTTAATAAGCTTGTTCAGACTAATATAAAAATTATAAATGAAATGAGAAAGCATTTTGTAATATAATAATATACGTAATTACAAATTCAAGATGAATTTGATAGATATCATTACATTTTTAAAACAAAATCCTCCACCACGCCTGTCGATCTGTTCGCACTTAACTGAAAAACTGCAGCCCGGTTTTTGAATGTGGTTTTTATCAATAGAGAGAGTGATTCTTAAGAAAGGTCTTCGTATACAATTTGATTTTATTTTATGTATATTGGCTAATATATAACGGTATTTATTGAAGACGTCAGAAAAAATTAAGCACCACACCTTAGAGAAACATAGGCTATAATATATTTTCCGTAATGGACCCATGCATAGGCGGGTTGGGTGGCTAGTTGTATAATAATATCTGCATTAGATTTTTGATCACAATCTACTAAAAATCTGTTTTTAGGCATAAAAGGGGCCACAGAAGCGATATTTTTAATATTGTTACAGTATTTTTCTTAAATTAAATTCTACAGAACAAAGTTTTAGAAAATAAAAACATTGAATGTTAAGGATTATGAATAAACAACATTTTAACAATATCTACTTGTTTCCATTTTAATAATCAGTTCGGGAAAGTTATTAACCTGGACCGCAACTACCACAAAAGGTAAGATAAAATTTAGAATAACTAATTGGCCTGAGCTACTTTATTATTTTGTACATTATTCCGGGTTTGATCTCATACACAATTTTTAACCTATGTACATGGTATATTAATTGCTATTCGTATTGTATTCAGCTAGAGTTTAGTTCTAGATAACTAACTAGATAAATTCCACGCAACCTAACTATACACGGCAAATATTTTTTTAAAGCATGTTTAATGTCTTAACATAATCATTTTTTCCACATAACATATTATTCATGTTATATCATTGGCGTGTAATAAAAGATTTAGAAGCATATTTCATCAATTTTTATCATAAATATTATTAAGAAACAATAATTATTTCTTAGTGATTCTTTTATGCCTCAAATTGACATAACAACTTTGCTTACCTTTATGTGTGCTGTTACCTAATGTTTATGTGTATACCTAATGTTTATGTGTGTAATGTGTGCTGTTTACCTAATATCTTTGCTTACAGTTTTTATAAACGTTACAAAAGTAATATGACATGTTACTTCTATTTTTCGAGTTTAAAAACGAAAAACTAAAATAAAATAAATCTTAATAGTAACATGAAGCTAATAACATAATATAGCACTTAGCAGACACAAAAATTGTTAGCACTGCATTGTCTGCTCATTTTGTAAACTGAGATAGCATATTGCAGGTTTTCGCGTGAGCTGAAAGTTTCAGATATGTCTACGGTCGCTCGGAGCCGTATGCGAATGCTATTCTTTTTTAATGTTTCAGACAAAGAGAAAACTTTTGGTAACTTACACCATCTAAAATAAACCTTCTAGTTGAATTAAAAATACAAGCTTTTGAATATTTTTCGAAAATTGATGAATGTTTGTGGTATTTTCTTTTTTGAGACTTAAAGATAACATCTACATAGCAAAAACAATCATTAGTATTTTTAAAAAAACATAAAAACAAATTAAGAAAATTTAACTTGTAAAATTTAAAACGTATTAATGCCCAAGATAAATTCTTAAGTTAGACCGCTGTTAAGCACCGCAATAGCACTCAACGTATTGTGAACACTAGGGAGTTTGGTGAAAGACAAAAGTACTAGCATTATGTTCCACTTTCGTGGTGACATAGTTAAACGTTTGTTTTCATTATGAACAACCACAATACTTGTATTTAAATTTAAAATAAATAAGCATCCAACAGAGGATTTTTAAAATCAAGAAAACAGGCTACATAATACTTTGTATGATTTCTTGGCAAAGTTCTTAAAACCATCATTCTATTTCTTCTTGCATTGTTTCAAACCAACTGCTACAGCACACTCAGATTTTCATTTTGAAATTAAAATCGAAGACCACAGAACAGGGAAATTCGCAATTCTCAGAACACTATAAAAACTGTTGTCTTTAACATTCACATTATTTATTATCTTTGCCGTCTTTTATATCCTTCCTGAAACATCTCAATCTGAAGATTGTGTTTTTCGTTTCCCATTCTCATTCTTTTTTGTTTTTAAGGAAATGTAGTGTCATAACTTCTAGATGCCATTGTATTTGACCAGATATCGGCTGGAGCAGCTTCACCTCCTTACGTTTTAACCTCATTAGTATTGCAATCATACCTTTAACACATATTTTTTTCTATCTGCAGGTGTGTTATAAACGTATATAGTTTGTTTTTACCCGTAGCTCTTCCTGGTCAATGTCGATTATCGCGATAAATAGTAGCCGATGTCCTTTCTCAAAAATCGAAGTACCTCTATGCCAAATTTCATTGTAATTGGTGCAGCGATTTAGCCGTGACATCTTAACAGACCGAACTTATAATATTAGTATGGATATTTTAATTGAAAAGTAAACACCTGATAATTTATACATTTTCTCTTTTTATTTGGTATAGTTAAGCTTTGATTGGTTTGGGAAATAAGAACATCGTTAGGAGGGATCTAATAAGAGTCCTGGAGGGTTCTAAAAGAGAACAAAAGATCTCTATGGAAACAACATTGAATAATAAGGTGTGGGTTATTGTGGAATAACAAACTTCCTTTAACTTTTTCACTATTATAAAATTATCCACTTTGAAGAAGAGATGAGACAGAAGCTAAAATTAAAAATACTACCTACTAAACTCTTAAGTATATGCCAAAAATGCCTTACATCGTTTTGGAAAAGAGCTGATACTTTAACAATGCTGAACCGATATTAACCTGACAATGCTAAGATCCATCGCAAGAACACTGGCTTTTAAAAGAGAAAAACAGCATTGAAATCGGCCCATCTGTTTGAAAGCTACGATGCCACAGACAGACATACACACAGAGAGAGAGACAAACGGACATCGACGTCAAACTTATAGCACCTCTCTTTTTGCGTGTTTAAAAATAGTTCTAAATTTTGATTGTCGATCATAAGTCAAAGGATTTAAACAGTTTTAGGTTTTGTAACGAATAGAAAAAAAATGGGTATCTACAAATCTATAAAATAGAAGTGCATGTTTACCATCTCAAAACACCAGCTGTTTAATAATGCATTCAAATGATTACATAGTTTGTTTTGCCAAACTATAAAACACTTGGTTAGATTTTTCTTTTTCATTTTTCGGAGCTAGGCCTAGTTCAAACCGATCTTTAAAACAAATTGTTTTAAAGAAAATCTATTTCCGAACAAAACGTTTTAATGAAATTAAGAAAATGTAAAGTAAAAGGCCGTTTGTTCATGTTATTGTATATCTCTGCTAACATGATATTCCAAAAGTAATTCCACACGTTTCAGGTAAAAATAACTCGGAAGTAAATTGTAGCGAGTAATAAACTGTGATACCAGCTTGAAACAGGAAAAGAAATCACATTTCTCGATAGTACATTGCGTTAAAAAAATGATTTTTGTAAATATTTCCTCGGACCCATACCTTGAATGGTCGATTCGTATTTCTTGATTAAACAGACAGCACACATAAAATAGGATTTGAATTAATAAGAAATATGTAGCATTGATGGCTTGAAACTTATTAACACGATTTTATTAGCTTTACCTATAAGTATACTTGTACGTGTGTTTGTTTGTCTGTAACCAAGGGCTGGCAACGCACATGTGACGCACTTGGTGTTGCGGGTGTCCATGGGCGAGGGTATTCGCTTACCATTAGGTGATACGTCTGCTCGTTTGCCCCTTGTAACATAAAAAAAACGACTTATCGAAGCATGTTTTTTATTTTTTTTTGACTATGTTTATTTATTTCCCTTATTTTAAGGGATAATAGTTTCTCATAGGCTCTGTACATCAAGAATTCCAAATGCGTTGCCTACTTTCAACGTGTGTATACTCCATTCTTGAAGGTCAAGCCTTCGTCAAGTTATATTAGTTCAGAAATACCGCGGACGACAATTTATTTCACAGGTTCACAAGAGGCATAAACTAGAACACATTGTACAACATTATTCGTAAAAAGTACCTTTACAAGACTTTCTTAAATCAGTACGTTAAAAAAGGTTTAATGATGCCTGTTTTTGTGATTTGTGTTGTATGTTACTAACCGATGTTCTTAGTCATTTTTAATCTATCTCATTCGTCTCAAATTAAGACTATCTTTAAAAATAATAAATAATTACGTAGATTTGATGTTAAGAAATCTGGCATTCCATTGAAACCGTAGCAAGCCTCAGTCTCAAATAAGAGGGCGACTATTTACATATACCTACATATACTGACAATTAGCGAAGTTTTGAATGATTTGAGTATAAATGTATGATGTTTACGATATCGTAACACACTTCTTCTGTACACTTGTGTGAAGTCACAGATTTGATATAATTTAATGGTTCATTTCCTGACCGAGGCGGAAAAGTGTATCTATTAAAAGTTCTGTAACGAAAACGTCGCTGGTTTACGATAAGTGATAAGGGTTTTTGTATTTTTTTTTCTTCTTCGGTGTTTCTGCAATCAGTGTATTAACTTTTAACAGTAGCACAGTAGCAGTTTTCGACATAAAAAATAGTTTTAAAAGCATCAGAAATGTATTTGTTGAAAAAATTTACAAAAAATTTGTCCTGGATGAATATTGATCGGTCTAAGCTGTGGAGTGGTCTCATGAATATTTTAATTTATTCCACTTTTTTGTATTATAAATTTTAACCGCCGCACCGTAGTGACAAGGGATTCACGAACCATCAAAAGTTATCTTATCTCTTTATTTTTTAAAGACCACTTTAATGAAACTCCTAAAACTTGCTGTGATTAATGTATTTTTATGGTATAAGGGAACAAATAAGCAGACATCACCTGATGGTAAATGCCTACTGCCACTTATGGTTACCTGCAACCCAAGAGTCACAGGTGTGTTGCTGGCCTTTCAGTCCTCCCTCCCAGAACCAATTGAAGGGTTTGAGCTCCAGGAACCACACTGATACAGTAAAAAATACCAAAGGATCAGTCTAAGACCAGTCGTCTATGAGGCTGTATCACTCTGGTCAAGCCTGATCCATATGTCAAGATCATAGGGTTGCTACTCTATAAGAAGAAGAAGAAGTAAGACCATAGGTCAAGCCTGACCCTGTACTAAAGCATGTTTCTTTCACGATAATATACCAAAAAAATTACGAAATTCCATGAAATATTGCAATAGTTAAAGAGTAACAAGAAAAAGCTTAAAAAACTTTTGATAAAACATATATAATCAATGTCACTTGGTCTATTATTGCGAATCTATTGACACCTCTTTAATTAAAATTGGTTCAGTAGTTTAGGCGCTACAGTGGAGCAAACAAATATACATAGACTACCAAAAATATTACCCTTCCTTTTTATTTTTGCCGTAGTTGGGTAAAATTCATGGATTATTCTTAAAGCCATTTTTTTAAATGTCAGTTACAACATAATATTGCGAGCGACTTTTTTATCATTTGTTTCTATTATAGTATGAATAGAAATAGCCAATTCTAGAGAAACGGAAGTAAGTTGTTTAATTTGATCTTTATCAATATTGGACTACGGGTCCGTGTTGAAAATTGATTGGTCATTTGAACCACCAGGAGACCTTTTTAGTAAGATACAGGGGCATAAAACATTAACATTCAGCACTATGCCCTCACTTGTAAGCTGCCCAAGTGAGTAATTATGAATGGGTAACCCTCGATTTCTCTCCCTAGTCATTTGATTTTTGTACGGCGTTGCGGAATAATGGATTAGAGGAGGTATTGAAATTGTATGGAACCGATACCGACTATTACACTTTATTTGATAGACAGTATTCACTTTATACACCACTCCCTTACTCCCTCCTGTGAACAGTTACTATACTTTATCTCAGAAGGTTTTATTGCAGTCGATACACATTTCAACTGGTTGTGTACGTTTAAACAACGTAAGTAAAAGACGAGTTTTATTACGGAGACATGGAAGTACAATGCTAAGCTGTACAATCTTAAAAAGTATGGTATTGTTTCTTAATAATCCTTACATGGTTTAAGATGAAGTCGCTTTCGCTATCTGTTCGCTTAGATCTTTTAAACTACCCAATGGATTTTGATGCAATTATCGGCAATAGATGGAGTGCTTCAAGAGGAAGCTTTATATTTGTAATACGTATATATAAATAGTAGAGTAAGTTGAAAAATTTCAAAGACTTCCGTCCGATGTCGGGTCGGTTCTCTAGTATATAATAAAACAAAATAATCCTAACGCAGATTTTTTAATATTCGTTGGATGTTATATAAATTAAATGAATAAAAGATGGATAAAAAACGATATGACTCTAATCGTGAACGCAAAAAGTCAACTGTAACATATTTAGAGATTCGAAATACTAATTACATATTAGGACATATAAAAAGCCACTGCTTATAGATATTAAAATAGTAGAATATTACAGTTAACTACATGTTTTGTTGCGACTAAACTTGCCAAGTAAGTGTACATGAATTATAGATACGAACTTACTACGTAACTAGCTCACGGTACTTAGTATATCTCAATACTAATAATAAAATCCGGAGTTTGGATTTGGTATTCTTAGTTAGGATTGAGACGTCAAAGTGAACAGGTATAAAACGATATACAACGGAAATGACAATAATTAATAACCTATTACAGTATGTCAACAAGTACATCACTGTTTGCTTAATTAGTTTCATTTATAGAGCGTGTTTATCATAAGCCAGACTGATGATCGTTCTAATGAGAGCCGATATAATGATAGCGGAGTTGATTTGGAGTGTTACACGTCAACTAATTATTAATGCATGTCATTTATGATAACTGATATTTATTTTTGTAAGTTAATCTTTTACAGATATATTTACTCGTAGGAATTTACAGCTAGAAGGCACCGGCTTTAAAACTGCCAACACGCAGTATCCATTGTTAGCCTTTTAAATCTTTAGTGGGAGAAAACGTTATAAAAATTACAAAATTTAAGCTTTATTATTAAGTTTAAACTGAATTATATGGTTCATACTAAAGATCAGTATTAATTTATTTGGAAAGGATATAAAAATACCAAAAATACAATAAATAATACTATTTTATTATGTTCTTGTTGTTATTGTTTATTTACTTACTACCTACGCACAACCTACAACCCTACAGAACCTTCTTTTTACTAAATGTTTACTCAAATAACATTTTTAGAAAACTGTGACACTGAACAGAAATAACGAATTTCACAACATGTTTCCTGATACAAATGTAAACAATATTATACAATAATATTGCGACAGCAAAATGGTACAATGCTGACAGGATCCAGGATAAGGAAACTTAAATTTGACTCTCGATTCCGCCTCGGAGCACTCAGGCATCGATACATATAATATTATAAGAATATACACGGATATTACATCAATCGATCATTAGTTGACAAAGCACTCATCACCTGTCTATCTGTTTCCACTGAAGGAACTAATTTTGAGACCTCATGAAATAAAAATGTTTTTTTCGAATTGCGATATTGTGAAAAGGAAAATTACATGTAGTTTGGGAAAACGATATTTGACTTTACGTATACCTACTACCATTACTGAAGTGGATGAAAGTTTCGAAAACTTTCTCACCGTAGTTTAACTGGATATGTAAAATTTTCAAGCGAGATATTTGTGATCTGAAAGGTTGTGTTGACCTTGCATAACTGCAGATGTAACCGTCGCGAACTTTTATATTCTTTTTACTTCCTTTTATCCGTGGAGTAAGCTAGTTAAAATAAATTAATGAAGTTCATAATTTAAAAAGGAACCTTTATAAGTTCAGAGACAACTAGTAAACAAAAAGTAGAACTCGAATTTTGCGCTTATTAACACATTCTGCGATTAACCTCTGTGTATTTTATTAAGAATAAAAAAATGTTCATTGCAGTTGCGAACATTACTAGACAAACTTTAAATGAACGGTTATTAAATAGCGTTATATTTTATATTTGGAATCAAAAGCCATATTGCGAGCAAAAATAATATTATCTTTTCTGAAGTAAACTATATAACATAAATACATGTACACGTATGCTACTATATTACTACGTTGCTATATTGCTAAGCATACAAATTATTTTATGAGTTTTTAGACGCGATTAAAGTAGGTTGGTATAATATTAAAATATCGTGTAACATAATTCCTCTTTTGAATTTTTCTGAGTAAAATAAAAATACATATAATGTTTTCTTACAAACACGCATCTCGGCTTGTAACTTATTTTAAAAGGAAAAAGCTCTGCTTTATAAAGCTCGGCAAATAGCGACTGTCAATCTCACTACATTGCGTAACTATGAACTACCTACATATCTGGATACAGACGTATCTGTACAGCTAAATAAAAATAAACTCACCAAAGAAACAGCAACAAAACACAATTGTGTATAAAGTAATGAATATAGCTCTGACATCCGTTCTATCAAATATATATTCGTCATCACTCATGGAGTATAATGTCTGGTTGGTTCTGGACACATTAATGGCGCCGGCATCGACATTCTCGGAGTTGTTGATAGAGGGCCAAATATTACTTTGCTTCACGTCCGAAGCCATAAACTGTTTTGCACCATACATATTTTCTAGTGCTGGGTCGATCATGGCACATTCTTAACCGCTGCGAGCAGTACCCCGCACATTTTCTGTAACAAAAGGAAACGCATTATTAAACATTTAAACTACAATGCAGGCAACATAGAAAAGAAAAAATTACAATCATATCTTTAACGTAATGACTTTTCTGCAAATATAAAGAAATTGGGAAAATGTGGTAATAGTCGAAATACGACAATAGAATAAATCGTACTTCTTAGAAGTCGTATATTCGTGTTTTTTTCATTAATTTGATATTTTAGTCCTGGTTTCTAAATAAAATAATAATGTAAGATATCCTTTGCTGAACAGAAACTGAATAACATGTCATTATTGTTGACAAATATTTGTTGTGTGTTGTGGTTTTATTTCCTTGTTATTTGACGTCCTTTGCTTGGCGTGTAACAAACGCGTGAAATAAAACAGATTATGTAATTAACCAATTTTGTTTTTGTTTAGCGTTTAAATATTTAGCAAATTTCTTAGATTCTGTACTCGTAAATAAAGAGAAGTTTTCTAAATTTCATGTTCTACCTATATTTTACATGTTTATATATAAATTATTCAAATAAATTCACATACAATAATATTATAAAAAAATATTTCTAGAATACGGTGAGGTAGTAAAGTGACGGGTAGACAGAAAATTAAAGTCATGGTTATCCAGGTGTTTCCTTTGCCACCAAAAGATCATTCAATCTTTATTACTTAACATTTATAGTAATACATTTTGTTTTGTAATACAGAAACGACGATCGTCAGTCATCGAATCTCTGTACCTCCTTCTTTATTCCCTTAAGCATACCGATTTATTTCGACTCATTCAATTTTATTTAACAATGTTTCTTTACGTATTTGGAAGATTATTGAATTTCTCAAAATACAAATTCACATCTTTTTTAACGTGTGGAAACTCCCACGGGCTGACACCTCACCAGGGTTTGCGGTGGGGTGGTGTGTCGGAATCGGACCGACTAAAATAACACGAGGTGCGACTCAGCGTTTGAAAAGGGAGGGATACGGGAACTGTTGTTATTGATGCCTCCCAGACACTCACTCAGATAGCGACAACACCGTGGGGTGTTGTTGCCGTTCCTCCGTAATGGTGAAGTGAACGATCATCGATGGCTATTAGTTGATCTACTAACGGCAGTTTCACGCTCAGGGTGCCGCGCAACGTATCCTCATCGTAGCTTGCCAGGATTTACATAGTGTGAAAGTCTCATCATCTTCAGCCAATCGCAGTACACTTCTAGACATAGGCCTCTCCAATTTCACGCCACTTGGTTCGGTTTTTGGCTTCTCCCATCCAGTTCGTGAAAGTCTCGGGAAGAGCTTACTATAGAAATGATCCTATGGAGTAAGGTCTTCATACAAACTTAAACCTGCCTTAACAATTTTAAGTATAGATACTTTTTAAAATATGGTATCTTACGGGCTTATAGAATTACGAAGATAAATTGAAAATATGATTTTTCGTTTGAGAACTCCTACGGGTCGTCACTTCTGCTGGGTTGGTTTGACCACCATTAACGAGCCGGTATGTCGTATTCAAAACGGCTTAAACAAAAAAATGTTCCATCACTGAGCCTTTATGTCGAGGGCTCAGACGTACCTGGTTGACAGCATTAGGCTTGTGGCATAATACGTTAATGTGGGTGTTTTTTTTAATACTCCGTCTAACCATTAAAAGATATGTGTGTATATGTCTGTTTGAACAAATGTGTCAATTTTGAAGAGTATTTCTGTAATAATAAATGTAAACCAAAGCCTTTCTATACCCAAAAGTACCCTAAGGTTGTTTTAGAAATGTTATTTTATTGTTACAAGTAATGAATTGATAGTGGGCTTACCTGACCTTTTGATCTGAAGATAATTCATTAGAAAATGTAAACAATTGATTTAAGATTTCTCATGTTTAGAACAATATGTTTTTATTTATATTTAGATAGGAGGTTTTGTGTAGAAATATGTTGATACATTTTATCATAATACCTTTTCTTATTTGAGGAAAGGGTTTTAACTTGACAGACTGAAAAACATATTTAGGCAGCGCAACATATGACTTGGTTTAATCATAAAATACCTATACTTTTCTTTAAAGTGATATCAGAAATTAAGAAATTTTATGTGCCATTATATGTCTTTCTAAATAATGAAAAGTTTATGTCTGAAATTTGAATGAAAATTTTCTGATCTAGTGGTGTAACTACTCCCGCCCGATACAGTACAACTCTAGAGAAACGAGAACGCTGTCACTTTTTAAATGCAACATCCTATTATTGATATAGGTGATAAGCAATGACCACCTGTTATATTAAAGATGGTGACGTCATTATAATTTACATTATTCTCAATCATCAATCAACAACCCATAATGTCCCACTGCTGGGCTCGGGTCGCCTCTCAGGAGAGGGTTAAGGCCATACATCCCTACGCTGGTCAAGTGCGGGTTAGGGACTGGCAAGAATATGTTGTGGCTACGTAAATCTTGTAAGCAACGATGGCGCGGTCAGTACCTAGATGGGTGACCGCTGGCGGTATGTTACATGTGATTCGGAGGTCACGTTAAGCAGTCGGTCCCGGTTGTTATCATACGATAACAGTCGTGAAGCTTAGTTGGAGGCCTTCGGGCGGCTTAAAAACATCCAACGGCAAGATTTACATTATTAATTTATACTAAATATTTAAAAAAAAACAAATTATGAAACGAGACTGATAGACAAAGAAAACATTGCAATTAAATACCCTGTTTACAATACATATGATTTGCATTTAAATACCCTGTTTACAATACATACCATTTTCCCACCTCTATTTCAGAATATATTTTTGGCTATTAATATTTAATATTACATCTATTCCTTTCCTCCACCATAAATTTAACAATACAGCGAAAATGATAAATCGTGAAAGTTATTCTGAATTAAACTATGCTTATAATTAATACAAATATCTTTCAAATAGGTACAAGGATCCAAAAAGAAACAACTTCATGACTCAACTTAAGATTAAGGTTGAACAAAAAAACAATACTCTAATTTGTGTCTTATGATAAATATCACATCATCACATCACATTAATAGCCCTGATTACTGAACATAGATTTCTTTGAAATTAGGTTTTAACCTACTGTACCGCACTGGTTTATTGGGTTGTTACAGGACTTATTTCAAGTTTTTTTCCTCTTTGCAGTAAATAACCTTGCGTAGCCTGCTCTATCAGTCGACCCTCGCGATACGCGAGGAGATGGTAGTCTGTATTCTTAATGCGTCGCCATGCTGGTGCCGGCTAGCATGAATGTGTTTCCTTTATGCATGAGTAAGATGAACTTTACCACCATATATGTAACTCAGTAGTTAAAAACCGGTGTTAAAAGTACCTTTTACTAGGTAGTGTAGTGAACTAGATCAGGAAATCATAACCACTCAATTGGAAACTCAATTGTTCGGTATCGTAGTAATAACTGTTTTAAATAAATTATTGGCAAACATTTCATATAATTTATTCATTGGCTTAAATTGCCTTGAAGAAAAATTATATTTGACGCTTCTTTTAGAATACCAAGATGAATATTTTACGCCTGAAATATTAAAGTCGATCATACTTAAAAAGATTTTTTGAAGTGTACGTACAGAAACATTTGGAAGTTACACTTTTCAATCGACAAATAAAAATGATAAATGAAATGAATGAGTGTAATGTAACATTTGGGTAGGAATTATCTAAAAATTTAACTGGTTTTTCAACAGATTCAAAATACTCATTTCATTTATTAAAGAGCTTATGTTTCTAATATTGATTTTGTAAGTATTGTGTACTTTATATTAAAGACTAAATAAGTAGGTATCAGAACACATTGCCACATCATATTCATCTATATAATGGTTCTATAATATTTACAATATGAGAAGGTTTGTAAATACCTTCTCATATTGCTAAAACGTGTTTTAGATCTCAGATTGCTATGGTCACAGCAATCACAAGGCTAAAATCGAAAATGAGTATGATAATATATGTATCATTTGAACTCCTATTATTCAATTTATAACACATGATACTGAAATTTTAGATGTAATTTTTATGGCAAATTCTCGCTATAAGTTTATATTATGATATCAATGCAGTAGAGCATTATTTATTTAAGCTTGGCGCCTTAGCTACATTAATACAGATCCTATATAGATTTAGTATTTCACAAACGCAATCTTTACATGAATTGTAAAATAACATGGATAGCATCCCGGTTGGACTAGTAGGCAACCCCAAATAATATTGAGAATAATATTTTGAATGCTAAGAAGAAGAATCATAAGTTGTATTAAATTTTCTATTGGTTTTCAGAAGCGAAAGTTTTCTGAAGAGACGAAATTAGTTCTCTTTTAATCGTAATCGATCAGAACAAATCGGATGTATTTAAACTTCGTAAGGGGAAAATAAAGAAAGAAATAAGTTGATTTTTTATATAGGGAAATTGGAATTACTTCTAAATATATAAACTAATATTGTGGTTAGATTATTGTAGAATTCAGTCGTTGTGGCAGTACTATTCTCGCAATATTCAGACTCACTGTATCATGTAACATGTCCACCTTTTTTAAGTCAGTTTTTCAGATGGATGTTTGTTTCTCTGTAACGGAAAAACTACAGAACGAATTTATAGGAAAATTTTACAGTCAAGCAGTTGTAAACTGTACAATAGAGTAATATGTTTCTATTTACCACGATAACCGATACATATGAGTGACCCTGGATAGGACGGATGTCCTCTTGTTTTAGGGACCCACCCCTTGGCGCGCGGCGCCGTCTTTTTAGTCCATTCCGTCCTCGTACTGGTTCAGCCCCAGATGAAGTATCTAGGTCTGATCTTTGATGAGCGGTGGTCCTTCTGTGACCACTTCCGATAGCTTACTTCTGTCCTTTCACTTCCGTTCTGGATGACGTAATAACAGCTGTTTCTATATTCCTCCGGCTTCTTTGCAATGCTGCAGTACTGTATACTATGTTTCTTGAGTCGGTTCCTACAACACTCATGGGATGGATAGAGGTTGCGACATTTCGTTTTCTCAATCTGTCGTTTATATTTAAAATTCTATTAGGTGCTTACACATGAAATTAGCATTTTGTATGGGAGGAACATAAAATCGTTTTTTTTTTGTAAAGTATATTTAATTAATCAAGGTACCATTGTTATCCATGCACTTTTACCATTTCATATGTAGTTCATTGGTCCTTTGGTCCTTTACTAAAAACATAAAGACGTGAATCAATAAACTCTCTGAAGGCGGTTTGGATGGCCGCATTTCAGAGTTTTTTTTTCCTTGTCAGAAGTTATCCAAATTTCGGAGTTACCCATTCTCGAGAACTGGATAGAGCACATACCTGTAGTATTGTGGTGTCCCTCTGAACTCACAAGTTTGTACTTTAAGCCAAGTTGTTGATGTACGTTCCTGGCTAATTGGTTATTCGTGTGAAAGTTTTTTGTAGTTAGCAAGACGAGAACAATCAGAAATAGTATGCCTGATAGATTCTCCAAGGTGGTGACATGCCTGACAAATATCGACCGTACCATCTTTCAGGATATGCTTCTGATAGTTATTCATCATGATAACTTCGTCCATAATCGCACAGACAAAATCTTTAGTTTCTCGTAAGAGTTCAGGACCCAATAAAATCGAGCATGAGGTTTTTTGCCTTTCCATACTTCCTTGCAATCATTAGTAATAAGTACAACAGGTTTGCGCCCAGACTATTTAGCCAAAGCGAGCGGGGTGAAACCAGTATCCACCGCAACCACACTGCGAAGCACATTCACATCAGTTTGTGGAAAATATTCTCTAAGATTATATATCTCGCGATTGTGCAGGGTCTTGATATTTAATAAACCATGACCCCCAAAATTTCGCGGTATATACAATCTCATAAACCATGAATACTGGTGGTGCATTTGGAATGTAGTCAACAATGTACCGACTCTTCTACCAATGGCATCTAATTAGTCTGAGTCGATCTATGTACACCAAAAGATACATCAAAACCGGCATAATTCAACCAGATAAAAAGGCGGTCAATGAATAAAATTTTCAGGCGGCCAACGAAGAGTTCTAATTATTATTATAGTCATTTATTCAATGTAGGTATTTAAGTATACGTTAATGTAAATATACATATCAAACATATTAGATACTTAAACTGGTTAAATTCGGCGTTTAAAAACTGAGTCTAAAAACTCCGTTGAATGATAATACTTTAAATTGTCATATTAATAAATATGACAATTTGATCCCAGTTACCATAATTACGTCATTCTGTGATGATCTATAAATTCAATAACTATAGATTCATCTTGAATAATTTTAGATCATCAACAGAACATCATGCTTGCAAACAATAGATATAAAAGATGTGATGTTATTGTACGGTAATTTCGAGAACTTTACGTTACGTTCTAAAGCAATAAGGCCAGAAACTAAGTATCGGAACTTTATATGTTAGTTTTTGCCGCTTGTTATTAGCCGAAGACACAGAATAAAAGATAAACGTGAAGCTGATATAAAATTTCTATAGTGCAATCTACATCATCTACAAAACCGGATCGATATCAATTTTAATATAAATACATAATTATATATATCCATATTCGTTGCGAAAGCAGACAATGCCAGCATGGTGACCGATAATATTACAGACAGACAGCCAGCCTATTAAAATACTTCTGCATCATTGGGCAAAAAAGTTAAGCGAATTACACTTGCTCTTCAATGAAAAATTAATGGGAAGTAGACAATTCCTTTACATAAGGATGCATTGCTGTTAAATTATACAGGCATCAGGGTGCTTTAAAAGGATTAGATAAGCAAAGAGAAACTAAAGGCAATTAAAGGATCCATTTTCTGCTAACAAAAATGCTGTGCTTAATAATGATTAACCAAATTAAATCACCACTATTACAAACAACTACTTGATTATTTATCCAATAGCAATGAATTGATTAAGCCGCTGTGAGCCAATTTAACACATACACATGTGCTCCAATTAATATTGTGTAATTCAACACTGTGATTCTGTTTGTGCTCAGGTTTACATATATGAAAAGCCAACGCATATTTCACTTATTCATGTTTAAAGGCAGTTACGACCTTAGTAACTATAAAAATATAGAGTGAAAATGTGACTGCTCCCAAACTGAATCTTATATTATTAATAAATAACATACATATCTAAATATCAACCCAGCCATAAGATCTTCCTGCACCTTGTTAATTCAAATAACACAAACAATTATTTTCATACGAGCTAACTGCAATTGTCTTTCTGATATTTATACAATGTTCATTTGATTTCGTAACTCAACTTGAGCAGTAAATAAACTATATAGCTTTGTTTTGTCAAAATAAAGTTAATTATTAAAAAAAAAAAAACAAAAAAAACAAAAACAACAACCCATAATGTCCCACTGCTGGGTTCGGGTCTCCTCTCAGGAGAGGGTTACGGCCATACGTCCCCACGCTGGCCAAGTGCGGGTTGGGGACTGGCAAGAATACGTTGTGGCTACGTAAATCTTGCCGTTGGATGTTTTTAAGCCGCCCGAAGGCCTCCAACTAAGCTTCACGACTGTTATCGTATGATAACAACCGGGACCGACTGCTTAACGTGACCTCCGAATCACGGAGACGCTCATGGTAACATGCCACCAGTGGTCACCCATCCAGGTACTGACCGCGCCATTGTTGCTTACCCTCGATGATTATTTCTAATCACTGCAACTGGGCTATGAAATTATTTTAAAAGGGTTCATAATTTCAAAGTTCGAACGAGTCGGCTCAACCGGGGCAACTACTCACCTCTCTCAGAAGACCAACCAAAAATGACAGCATTCGTGCTGTCATGTTTCATTGATGAGTGCGAGAGCATATCAATAGGCCACCATTGTATGGGTCACCATGCTACATTGTTGCATTGTCTGCATTCGCAATGAGGGTGGTGACCAACACTCTTTGATTCTGCTCATGCTTTCCGTCAAGCAAAGTTGAGTCACTTTGGCTGGCTCATATATAAAACAAAATTCTTGTTAGATAAAATTTGCCAGAATTAACAGTGGCTTAAATTAACAGGCTAATTGTTTAGCCTAGCTTTAGTTTAGCTCGGTAAGCTGTTAAGTAAAATATTATTTATCAAGATCTTGTCAGTCAATTCCAAAATATATTGAAACAATAGAGTCGTGGAGGATGTTGTCTGTATGAGTTTCTCGTTAAGTTCAATTTTCCAATAACCATAAGATTATCGAATTTTTTAGTTAATTAAGCACATATGTTTAAAAATTACCCAAGTAATATGTCGACATCAAGTTCCACATACACTTCATTCTCAAACATACTATACTGTAAATAAGACTAAGACGAGAAAAAGAATTATTTGAACGCAGACTAGTTCATACGTTATTAGAAAAATATTGTTGCAATTTTATTTCAGCACTTTATCGGCGTAGTTAGTATTATTTTCAAACGAAATTACAAGTTTCAAACATTAATAATAGCGAATTAATTCTAAATGTCCAGGGTCACAGAGATCGTCAGCTCTGATCTTGAGTGATAGACTGCAAGAAGAATTACTCAATTATTAAAAAGGATGTTGAGACGTGGTTTGTAGGTTTATTTTATTCTATCCGTATTACGGTACACACAATTTGGTTGAATTGTCAGGCAAATCAGAGGAATGTAATACCTTTAAGTCAGTGATCGCGTTAATTCCCGTGAAAATAATTATAATGTCATAAAATGCGAAGGTTTAAAAGTTAGTATGGTGGTGGATAAATCGCTATATATAATAAAAAGAGTCTATTGTTTGAATACTTTTATTTCAACTTTAGGATTCCTCCTTTACTATTTCAAAAACAAAACATCAAAATATTAGTCATTTAAAATTGAAATACAGCAACAATAAATATAATGTGTATATGTAAAATACAAACAACAATTGTTCGTTTCCAGGTATTATTAGATTTTAGCATAAACCTCCGTAGCGTAGCGATAACCTATGCGCCTGCTGTGCTTCGGGTCTCGGCTTCAAAGCTTGGCTAGAGCCCAAAATAATGTTTCTTTGATTCCCAAAATATCTGTTCAAATATATAATATATATTTATTTACAAAGTATACAAATATTCTATCAGACAATGTAGCTGTCATAATAAAGCTTTGCTTAGATTGAAGATAGATGGCGTTATTAGTCAAATGTTCAAAGTACTTATCAATTCCAATAAAAATTACTGACCACTGATGACTTGTAAGCTTGTCATGTATGTTGTATATTTATCGTGATCAATTTTCTTCTTTATCTATCTATGTGAAACATGTCTTAACTTCATTATTAAACATAGAATGTCTTATTCGAAAACTGGAGTTAATTTCAACATCATGTTTTCGATTGAAGTCTAAACACCCCTTAAAAATAATAAAAGATTTAAAAAAAAAAAGTCTAAACACTAGTGTTAATTACAACAGATGTAACATTTACAGTTCGCGAATATTGCCATATTAAAATTTTATTTTGAGAGGAGTAGTCCTTATAAGAAAACCAAATTGATGAAATAATGAGACATCAATACGTCGTTGACGTAAATCCTGGCAAAAAGATTATTGAGAGTCTCTCAAATTAATTCGGTACTGATAGATCAATATTTTTACATTCTCTTAATTTTGCCTGCGGTTTCCGTTACAGGTATGTATGGTTAAGAAAAGCTCAAGTCTTTCTTCAAAAATCAAAACATCTGTATGACAAATTTCATTGAAATTGATACAGCATTTTAGCCGTGAAGGCATAACTGGCAGAGTTACTTTTAAAGTTATAATAAAACTTGTATCATAAAACTGATAGAACTTTCTTGACGAAATTAGCTGAAAAATCCCTTTATCTCTTTGTTCGGAGTTAAGAAGCAGTTATGTAGTTAAGAATTTTATCGACTCATACCGCTGTTTATGATTGCTTTATATTGCTCTTCTTGCGGACTCAAGCCTTGCGGCAAGATGTTATATACATTTGGTTTAATAAAAAATTAGTTCAAATATAAAATAACCTTCTAAACTATTTATCTAGATTTGGAAAAAAGACCTCCATTCTCTCAGTCTAAACGGCTAGAAATGGAAACCGATTGAACTGTAAATCTGGTCCTATAAAAACACAATTTTGGAAGTTTATCTTTTTCTTTTTTCTGGCACTTGTCGACATCGTAGATTGATGATTTGTGAGATTTCTGAAACTATTTTATGAAATGATTAGTTTTTACGTTATTTCCTTCTTGTGGTGACGGATTAAGAATACATCCAACGAGCATTAAAAGGCGACTAAGGGATCTACCTCCGCAATGCAACATCACCGCAATGAGAAGGAATACTTGAAACGAAAGAAAATGTCAATATAAATGCATATTTTTGGTGTTATGAATTAAGTGTAGGTATTTATTTATTACCAAAACAAAGTACGTGCGAAACGTTTAACGTCGTAAACATATGTGTCGAAACCTATTGCGAACTAATAAAATGTCTCACATATACAGGGAATTGAGCTACAGATACCCAATAGTAGAGGTAAACATCAAAAAATTCTAAAAATCAAATCTCAATTAACCAGGTTGAAAAATCCCATTAACAGACGTGACGAAAAAGTGCCGCGACCTCATAGGGATTCTTAATAGCAGAGGTTTCTCAGTTATTCAAGTTTTACTTAATCGTGTTTTGCTTTATATGATTTGTATCCCTAATATAATCATTTATTTATTTTTACGTTAGGCTAATATGATAGAATCATTTCTATCATATTAATCTGATAATCCTGATAAGTGTCAAACAGTGGGAATCATTTCACTAACAGAAATAAGTTGAATTTGGAATACCCTTTGATATAAAGTCTCAAAAGTCGTAATTAAATCTCACTATTCATTAAATATGTTACCACATATTGAGACTGTACTTATTGAGCTCTACGTTATCTATACAAAGCGACAAAGCTGTTCAAAAGTAAATATACATATCGTCATCATTGTCAATATCCTATAATAGACCACTGCTTTGTCTAAACCGCATCCTTTACGTGGGAGAGCCACGCTTCGGCATGAATGGACCGGCTCGACCGGAATGATACCACGGCCTCACAGAAAACCGGTGTGAAACAGCGCTTACGCTGTGTTTCATCGAGTGCAAATTTGCTTTTTTTCACACACACACACCCACACACACAAACACACACACACAACCACACACACACGCACGCACATACACACACAGACCACACACGCTTACACGCACACACCATACTCGCTCACTAAACACAAACGCACACATACAGTAGACACATTCCTCTCTCTGTGTCTAATACATACACATACTACTTTAGTTAAATTTGTATCCGAATCATCTGTTGTCAGCAATCCTAGTTAAATTGAAGTTAATTTGTACTATTTCTGTCTTATATTTTGGTGTAACTGCAACGGTCCCAGACCGTAGTAGGCGTTAATGCCTGCGACACAGTTTTTAACTAAACTTTCGTCGACGAACACATACCTCATTAATATACACACAACTTTTAAATTTCTCGTCTCAAACTATTCAAGAATAAATTGTTTCTGACGAACTTCTTTTTGAAACATAAGCTAAAGCATCTAAATACATCTGAACGTAATTAGACTAATCTGTATTACTGCCCTATCTACTCCTTATCCGTCATCCAAAGTTAGCGTTTGTATTTTCCCCGAATATTTATCGTCAATGTTTATTGATATATTAACGTCATAGAAGATAAAAGTCGGCACCATGAACGTTAAATCCCCAGACCATTTACTAAATGTGTAATATATTACACATTTTTGGTAAGTGGGTTTACTAAACTGTCATTTAACATTATGCATCATGATAAATAATTATTGTGGAAATAAAACGTTTAAGAAATTTTCATTTTTTAAAAAGTTACAAATTCGATATGTGAACGTATAACAATTTTAAGAATTTATTTTGAATTGTAGAAGGAAAGAAATAACTAATATATCTACTGATATTTAGTAATGTAGTCTAATTAAATGTATTTGGAGCGTAAGTTTATCGTATTCCGACATCGTATTAAATAAAAGTAAACAAATCATAAATTTGTAAGGATTTTGATATGCTGGTGAAGTCCTGACTACACCTTGCACGACTTCATCCTGGCCATATTTTTGATTGCAAATTAAAAACGAGCAAGCAGGTATCTATACCTGGTGGTGATATTTAGCTAGCTCTAGTATCTTAGCAGATACTAAGCATAGCGTTAAAAAGTTATTTCAGCAAATGGTTTTTTAACTTTTTGTATGAGAAACTGATTTGTAAACGATACAAGCTATTTTAAGGCATATCATCTAAAGTATTTATTAAAATTATTAATGCTACTTGTAGTAAGAAGTAATGCTTATTACGTCTAACATTGCTTGTTATTAAACAATTTATTAAATTACATAATAATCAATGTAATCTAAAATGAAGTTAAATAATTTTCATATTATTATTTTAAATTATAAATATATGCTTATTATAATAAATACAATGGTGATACTTCGATTCTTGGGGAAGCAACAACAGACATACACGCAGGAGGAGTTGTAGGCGAAGCTAAAATAGTAAAATAATTAATATAAAAGCAAAATTTAAAATGGAGAATTAATATTTGTGATAAGTCTCTTATATCTCTATAATACAGTATGACGATAACCAAATTTCGGTTGGCATTGTTTCTTTTGAATTAACACATTGTTTGTACATAATTCGGCAGTCCAAAGTACCAGCAATCCAATTCCTCGCAGTCCCCACACCACAGTCATGTGATACTCTAGCTATTACCAATTTTTCTGCTGATACAATTTAGCTGATAATCTGTAATGAAACTTTAGAGATAGCTCAGATATTCTTTTACAATCTCTATGATTTTTTCGTCTGAATTTATTTTAAAAACAAATATTTTTATCACGAGAAGAACTAAAAAGAGACAAAGACTCATAACGAGATTTTTTCTTCTATTCTCGACATTTCTACTCACCTGTTACTTCAATATACGATATTCCTATCTTCAACCAGTCTTGAGTGCCCTAAATTAAACTTCAGTTTTTACAACTCTCCGTTTTAGGAATAATACGTTTTTCTTCTATGGCACCACTAAAAATGAATTGAAATTCTACTTTTCAAGCCATAAAGTAGATTCATACTAAACCTCTTGTACAAAGTTGATGTTTCTTTATGTAACTTTTTTTATTACATGGCCGTCGCTTACACTTTTTATGACTTCTGAAATTTAATGAAGATATATTTTCATGTAAGCACTTTTTTTGGTGAACACGAAATTCGTGATAAAAGATTTCCACTTTTTCGTTTCGCTCTGGATATATGAAAAACTTATTATCAGGTTCAAGGATCTGTAAAATAGAGTATCAGGTAGGTTGAGATAACAGATCCAGGCGCTCTAATTATTTTAGTATTATGAAGCATAACTAGTTATTTTCAATTTACTACCTTAATTCCTTTTCACATAACAATCCAATAACCTTACCCGTAGATATAAAATTAACACTTGTAGCTCTCATATAATTTAGCATAGGGTCTATTAAATAAATAAGTCACCTAATTTCATAAGCAAAGAGAGATATAGTATATATAATAGGTTATAACAACCAGAATACAAGCTATGGGGGTACAAAAAGGTTTTGCTTAGGTAAGTCCTCGTATGTTTAACAACATTAAATGTCCAAGTTGCACCATAGAAATGTATGATAATGTCTCCATGGTGGGTCTTGTTAATGCATATTTTTAAGAGGCAAGGATATTCCAGGCCATTACATGTACATTAGAGGATTTATGGAGTAATTTATTTTATGAAGGCAACACTCTCAGGGTTTGTTAAAACTCACAGGTAAAGTACACTGACAACTGCAAAATCCTCATTTTAAGTTTGTAGTAGAGTCTCGACAAGCACGATAAATATATTTTACAGTTGATGACGTTCAACTGACTTGTTAAACTTTATCTATTGTTAACTAGAACATCGTAACAAGCAGGAATTGGACAGCTTGTTCCAATTTCTGCCACAGGTTTTTACTATTTTGTGAACTTTTTCATCTTCGACACAATTTATTCTCGTAACAATAAATCTGGTGGACAAACACCTTTTTACAAAAGATGAGCAACGTGAAAACGAACCTAAAGTACTTAAGTTTAGTGTAAATTGGACTTGCGCTCAATAGCTATTTTTCACAATGTTGTAAAACTCTCATTACCATTTTATCTTTTATGGAATAAGATTTTATTATTTCAATAAGGCCTTCAAATCTTGTTTCCTTTAGCAAAACATTTTTGTTACTTTAATATTAAGTAACAGATGTCAGATTGAGACAAATAGCATCGATCGTCTGATTTAACACAGAATAAGATGATATTTGAAGATCGTTTTTTGTTTTTGCAAAAAACGGTCTCCTGTGGCCCAAGTATGATGTGCAACACCATTATTTGTTCGAGGTGCCGCCCATGCTCATGCAATGTAAACTATAATGTTCTTGTTTGATAGTCGTATAATTCAACTTAAGCCAAATAACCATAAGTAAGCAAAAGTGTAAGTGATAAGTAAAGAGTGTGAAAATGAATTCTTTATCCGCGACTTGTCTTAGGTTCCTGAATACGTACATACGTATCCTTCCCGAGGTCTAACTAATACTTATCTAACATTACTCCTGAGTACTTGATTGAGTTCATCTTTTTTATTTTGGGACAGTGACATGTAGGAATAGAATTATTATAGTAAGAGCATTTATGGGATATGAGATTATAACGAAAATTAATAATATCTTGCTTCCTTTTTTTAGTTGTTTTAGTTTTTGCCACATTCGGTGTGAGGACACTGCCATTTGAACGTTTCGTCACCATTAAAAAGAGAATTTTACTTTATCACGTCACACTATTAAAGTTTATAAATTCGTGTATGAACAAAACTTAAAATCATTTGAAATAAAGTATCCTTTTTGAGGTTAGTAAAGGATTCAACCTCATTATACAAGTAACGTTTTACTCAATATAATGAACAGTAAACAAGGGTCCTTTTAACATGAAACTTCCATGTTGGTTCAGGTGGATTGCAACTACGCAAAATTGTAGTTTGAACAACTATCATATATTTCGGATTTTAGGGGATAATATTCTTTCAATGACCGTATAAAACAATTAGGATTTCATTGCGAACAATTGTTTATCGAATTTCAAACAGTTTTTTACGTTAGCCATACTTATAAATGCGAAAGTAATTATATCTGTCTGTCTGTTCTGCTTTCACGGCCAAACTGCAGCACCGACTTTAATAAAATTTGGCATGGAGATACTTTGATTCTTGAGGAAGGACATAGGCTGCGACTTTGCTGCGATAACTGACAAAAACGCTGAGTGCAAAAGCTAATACTAAAATATTTATTAAAAAAATATTATTTTACTTAGTTTTTTTCAAGTTTAAATGAAGTTTTTTCAACTTCATTTGTGTTTAATGAAACTAAAGCAAAGTAGCATTACCTTCGATTATTTCAGTCCTTTTTTTCCATTTTTATTTTCATTTATGCGTTACTCGACCTAATACTAACATTTGCCTTATTAATGCTTGTTTATCACAAGTAAAATATTTGAAATTTAGAAAAGATAGTAAAAATGGATTACTTATGTGTATAGATTTTTTATGTGTTTTAATATATATGTTTAGGTCGATAAGCTAAAATATTAAAATTAAAATAGCTTTTTATCTGTGTAACTTGAAAATAAAGTAATATTTTAATCTTGTAAAGTGTGTAGTTTTAAGGAAATTTCCAAACCACAAAGACATGTCACGAGTAGAGATAGATGAGATGAGAATGATTTGACTGCACCGTTAGCCTAGTGGTTTAAGTGGTCACCACGCAGCTTTCTACTGCGCCAAGTATTGTGAACAACTATTTGTGAACAACACTTCGCGTGATTCACATATAGTTGTTCTGAGTCTGGGTGTTCTTTGTGTCAGTTTCATGTATGTTTGTAAAGTCCCCGCGACACAGGATGATATTCCTAATGCGGGAGTTGTCTCACAATATATATATATTTTTCGCGTTTTTCCATTACTTAAGTCTGTTAGCAGAGTTCTAAGCGCACTTTGACAGCTGAAAATGTTTATTTGTTTTTCAAAAACACTGAGTAGCATTTAAAAAAACATAAATAATAGATGATATATGGTATGCTACTAGCTCTTATGTAAGGAATATATTCACGCTCGCAACAAGATGTTTTTGTTACGCATATATTAATTACATATGGACTAAGGACATGACTAACGCATTAGGACACAGTCGTAGGTTTCCCTCTTCGCTAAACATATGTTTAGTAATTAGCTTCATACTATTAAACAGTGAAAGTGCATTCTTCTGAGGACTTTTCATTAATATTTCTATTTTTTTTCTGGAGTAGGTGGCAAATAAGCAGACGTGTCTCTTGATCGTAAACGATTATGGACATGGCACTGCCCATGGACACCCGTAACACCAGAGGCGTCATAAGTACGTTGCCAGCCTTTGGAGAGTTTGGAGCGGGATCGGGGAGGGGTTGAGGGATGGGGGAAAGTTTTAGGGTATGGTCTTCCAGTAGCCTCACTCACACGGTGAAACACTGCGCAAGCACTGTTTTATGATGACTATGAAAAGTCCTTAATATTATCATTCCAGGGATTTATTAACGTTATCTATTTTGACTTATTTGTGTATTATACTGAAATATTTTTGCCTTGCCTTTATTTGATGATCTCTGGTTAAATACTCGGCAATACGTACGACCATAAGGGAGAAATACTTTTAACTACGTAGTTCGAAGACGAAACCCATGTTCTAGAGGAATTGAAAATCAGTAGTTAGTAACCTCGAAGTGTTCACTTATCTGAATAAAATGTGGCTCAAGAGCTGGCTTGGTATTAAAATGATCTATAAAATGTCTCTTGTAATTTTGGTACTAACTTCACTCAAAGAACCAAGTTTGTATATTATATAACGTCAAATAGTATTCGAAAACCGTTGTATCTAAGTTCCTTAACTAATTGAGTCGAATCCTTCATTATTAAGCAGGTAAATACATTAGTTATTTTGCGTGTGTATGTTTAATAAAAATATAAATTCTTAATGCGAATATTGGGTTGTCTTCACACATATTCACAATACTGATTTCTGAAAACAACTACCCAAAACAACTCTATTTTATCTACAGCCGTATTTATATAGTATTTATTAAATTAAATGGAGAAGTGGTAAGCGGTCAATGTCAATTCAATAACCATAGAATTTAATGAGAAAGCGGCACCCACTTTTGAAAATAACTTATTTTATATGAATACACTAAATAGTAATGGAGTCACATAACCAAAAATTATTAGGCTCATTTGATACTAAATAACAATTGATACCCCGAGATGCCCTACAAGGCAATAAAACTCACTTCATAGCCTATTTTATTATCGATAACAACGAACAGTTCATCTAATGGTTGGTTATTGACTCTTCCAGCTAAGTTGGAGGTCGTTGGTTTAACTCCTATCCAGCACAAGTAATATAATAATGAGCACCATATTATCATTTGTTATATTTTTGGGAGTTTACGATTTTTTCATTGAGAAATGTGTATGTATGTTTATCAGCAAATAATTATTTTAAAATCAGACTGCTGTGTGGGAGATGTAGGAAAATAAAATTAAACTGTTATCATTGTTAAGTCGGCTACTTTTCAGACCACTTTTGTGTTCAGGTGTGACTATTGAAGGAAATTAACATACTATTACTACCATGGCCTATGGAATATTAAAGAAATACACGACTTATCGATAAAGTGGTTATTGGTACGCGGACACTAAACACTTGGACCCTACAGTAAATTAAATTTGCCGAATTGTTAATTATAGGTTAATTTGCATTAAGCATAAAATTTATCAATTACAGATAATATATTACTTTTTTTCATCGGTAATAACGCTCAATCATAAATGTCACCGTTTCAGGAATCTACGAGTATAGTTCGTTTGAATCGTTTACAATACCAGCTTTACCCTCAATTACTTAATTAACACAAACATTAGCCTCCATTTGGATATTTTATGTAGTGTAGTTATTATAGCACCAATCCACTCACAATAGATTTTATCGACAACTAGTTTCCCATCTATGGCTTCATTCAGGCTACTTAAAGATATTACTACAAATTTTTCACAATAAATGCCCATTCGAATTAGCATACGATATACGCCTCTAACTTGCTCAAGGTATTCCTCAAACCTCCTAATACAAGTACTGTATTAGAAGGTTTTTTCCCGCCTTTAATTCCCAAAGTGCTCTATTGACATCCATGATTTATTATACAACTGGGACCAACATTAAAGCTGTTATTCAAATATAAGGTCTTAAAATGTCACTACCCATTTCTTTCAGTAAGTGACTGTATATATTTTTTTTAATTAAAATGATTAAATTTATTTACATTAGCAGAACAGAGACGCTCATGGTTTTCGATCGCGGCCCTCAGTCGCATCACGGCATAGACCGTCGAACGCCCCTCTCTGGACCAGAATTGAGCGTCCGACAGGTAGACTTAAAACCCAACCCCAGCCTAATAGCACCGCGATCGATTTTTCTTTGTAGTCATTAATTAATTTATATTATAACTGTTCAGTTATTTTCCTACTCAGGTTTTTGACTTGCAACTATAATAAATAGTTCTTCAGATACATATACATACACTGTGTAGCATCGAATCGAAAAAAGTCGGTAGGTAAATTAGGTATGTAGGTTTTAATTATCAGGTATTATTTACGAACACGTCCTCCAGCACCAAAGCAAACAGTTTGGGGAGAATAAGTTTTTTCCTAGAAATGAAGTAATGGCCTACTTAGTTATTAAACTAAAATTACAGAAGATATAAAAAGTAATTTATATCAATTTAAAAAGATCATATAAAAAAACATATTGATAAATTCATGTACATTGTAACGCACTATTTAGATCCAAACGTAATCTATATATATAAAAATATATAAAAGAAGAAGGAATGACTGACTAAGATACCCAGAGATCAACGCAGAGCCCAAACCCAGTGGTTTCAGTAACCTGGAATCCTGAAATGTTGTATGTAGGTTCTTTAAATAACATAAGAGAGCATTAAGAAAGAAATTTTGGAAATGCCTCCCCTAAGGGGGTAAAAATACATACCTTTGCGTTTTACTTTTACTCAGGTTTGCAGGGGTAGTGCACAGTTATGGATTATGTAAGAACAACGCCTAATAATGCTAATAATTCTGAGAATTCTTGCCCTATTCGATGCCAAAACACCATATGTGTCTTTTCTTTTGGTACTTTATTTGTCCCCTGGCTGGAGTGTCCTATTAAATACTTTATTCCTCGGTGCTTTTCTATGGCAGATTGTACTGTGTTCTCTTTTCATGCCTTTTTTTTTTTATATATATATTTAAGCTGCCAAAATGACTCTGCCCTGCCTGATGGAAAGCATGAGCAGAGTCCAAGAGTGGTAGCCACCATCCTCAATGCGAAAAAGAACAATGCAGCATGGTGACCCACACTATGGCGGCCTGGGGGGAAGGGGGATGGTGAGGGGGATAGGGGGCATTGGGTTGGGGTATGGGCCTCCGGTATCCTCACTCACTCGATGAAACACAGCGTAAGCGCTGTTTCACACCGGTTTTCTGTGAGGCCGTGGTATCACTCCGGTCGAGCCGGCCCATTCATGACGAAGTGTGGCTCTCCCACGGATACGGCCTCAATGCCACATGTTCTTTAGTGGTTTTACAGAGTTCTTTGAATTCATGTGTGCTCTTTTTGCTACTTGTTATCAAGTCTCTCTTTTGATGAAGTAGGGCTTGGATATTTGGAGTAAATTTATTTCTTCTTGCTTTACTCTTCTTAGCCACATCAAGACATGTTTCAGGAATGATCTTATTAAGGCTTCTGTAAAAGTCATTAAGCTCCAATGTCTCACTCGCTTAATTTTTTGAAACTTTTATTGAGCGAGGATTTGATTAGACAGACATAGATTATTATAGAATATATTATCCAAGTAAAGTACTACTATATACACCAGATCACCAAATATCAACACCTAGATCAATCCAAACAGACATTTTAATTAATGTAAATATTTGCACTGAACGTGGATTGAACGTCGAACTCTTATTTTGAGGTCAAGTTCCAACTAACAATATTTAAAATAAAATACATAATATATTCTGCATATGCTGCAGTCTACTGTAAATATGAGATGAGCCATGGATACTATTCACATATGTAATAAGCCCAAAATTTTCACTAACTAAGACGAAATCGACGAGAAATATAGATACCACTTGGGCAGAGTTTGCCGAGAGGAAAAACCTGCAACATCTATTTATGCACATACAGCTATGTGTTTCAATATAAAGTGCCCCTTTTAACATGTTAACAACCAGTGGCTTTCACATAGACTAAAAAAAATAGAGTGACATAAACCAACATACAGAACTGTTTCATTTACTTTGGCCTAAAATCGTACGTGGTTGTGGCACGTGATGAAGGAGATTAATGAATATTTAATATATTTGCGAGTTCCAAATGCCGCCTCGAAATAATCCTCGATTTTCAGATTAGTTACTATTGCAATAGAAAATAATAGTTTCATAATTTTTTGTGGATTAAAGTCGATTATATTTAAAAAAAACTGTACTGAGACTTTAATTTCAATACAATGTCGACACATTGTATTGAAATGCTATAAACTTTCTTCTTATAGTTGTTGTTGAGTTTTTTGTTCTGAATAAGATCGTTTTAATCAAATTGTAAGAATGACGAATTTCTGAGGTTGCAAACGTTGTTTAAAAATTCTGCTGGAATAAGAACTTTCTCCTCTATTGGCGTGGGTTTAAAAATAATCATAATAACTGTCTATGAAACATTACAAACGTAGTGTAGGACGTGCACAGGGCAACTGGAGTGATTATTTGCACGAGATGGCTGGCAGGATCATGAGGCGAGAAGCCGAGTATCGAATTAAGTAGCGTTAGTTCGAAACTCGGCTTCGGCCTATGTCCAGCAGTGAACTGCGATAGGCTGATGATGATGTTGATGGTATTAGAATTTAATATGGAAGAATGTTAGTATTGTTATTGTGATATATCTCATCCTAGTTTAAAAAGTTCTTTTTTTTATGATCTATAAAATGTATACAAATATTCCGCAAACAAAAGAATGTCTATATCATATAATATCGGTACAAAGAGAATATTAAAGTTTAAAGATATTTATTGCTACCCTCCAGAAACATTTTCTATTAGCTTGAAACAAACACTCGTTATTAAATACATGCTTTAAAACTAATCTCGCTCTGAAAACTCGTAACATCTCTCATCCTGAATGTTATTGATTACTTGATTATGACCAATATGGACCCTCATCAACAGTCTAATAACTTTAAGTGTTTCTAACGCTGCTTTTAAATTAGTAACATGTACTGCCCTACTAAAATATATTTTATTATAAACCGCAAAATTTCCAGCCAATACTTTAAAAGTATACAATATAGAGAGCAAAAAAAATAGCTTAACAAAAATACTTCACATTTTGCTGGGAACAAAGAGAATCAGAATAGCGATATAGATAATATAATTTATTTTACTTTAAATCACCAATGTACTATACATGGGTACAAAGTGTGTGACGTTTGTTTTCTTTATATATTTTACAGATAAAGTTGTAGTGTAGTTGAAACATGTTGTAGACCGCAATAAAATTATTTCCGAACCCAAAATAGAAGACGTGTCTATTGAATGGTCAAACTTCCAATGACTAAAATTAGTTAAAAGTCGTCCGAATGATGACGGATTAAGAATACCGGGTGTCACCAACTCTATTCATTCGGAGGGTGTCGTAATACTGCTAAAAATATTAAATTTATATTTTTTTTACCACTTAACATTATTTAAATTAGTATCCTAAAAATAATATTATATTTCTACCCTATTTCTTTTTTATTAGGGTTCGCCGCAATATGTAATGTTGCAAAATATTTAGACTGGTTTGTTCTATGGGCAGTTACTGCTTAAGGAACAGAGTGAATTTAAATTTCAGAACTTTTTTTGAAACTTTAAACTCCCGCACTAGCAAAATTTCTGTGTCTTCATAAAACTACTAATAACGGATACAAAAAACACTCAGACCCCACAACAACAATTTGTGGTTCCCACAAAGTATTATCCCATGTTGGATTTGAACCTACAATACTTGGAAAAAAGTAATGAGACCCCTTACACCACCATCAATGCAGTCGACCCTATTCTTCATTGGCTAATAAAAGACCCTCGAAGAGAAAAGTTAAGGTGAATACTAGAGATTACGCTTGGTCACAATAGTCATTTAATTAAACCAGAAGATAGATTATTCAAATTGGTTTCTTTTCAATGTGCTCAACAGTACTTGTATACCTACTAAAATTGACAGTAATATAAAATTATTTAGAAAATCTGTTCAGCAGCGTTACTTCTTCAGTCCATTAAATTTAAATATAGTCATGAACTCAGGGCAGCAAAAATTTATTACAGAAACAATGCTTAAATTTACTATAGCTTAACGGCGCAGATGAGACATTAATATTTTTTTTCATTGTTCCATACTGTTTTGTTTATTTTATTTTGTACGAAACGATTGATTTACTGAAAACTAATTTATCAGGTAATAAATTGTTGTGTAAAATAAGTTAGCAACATCAAAGACAGTTCAGCTGGTATAATAAACATAGTTATCTTACATCGTTTAACGAGAAATTATTTTATAAATACAAACTAAATCTCATGAAATCATGAAATTTAGGATTATTTTTTAGGTAATTCACCAAAAAATCCCGGGCAAAGCTCTGTAATCCAGGTACTATGTTTGTATTATCCACACTCTAATTGAAAAACAACAATTTCAAAATGAAAACGTTATTCTAAATTAATACATCTGTTGCTAGTTGTCAAATATTTCACGCAAATCAAAACAAAAGCCCTCAAATTGATTCTGTTAAATCGTTATTAATCTAAACCTGCCTAAAATAAACTTCGAAGAAAAGTAATCATTCGGGTATACGTTTTATTACTTTATTTTTCTGATGGACTACAGGCCAATAAGTTTTGACAGAACAGAGTCTGTCGGGAAAACTAGTAACGATTGATCTTTGTGACAGGTAGCTACAAAACTGGCACAGTAATTGTATGTTTACAAATCTATTTAGAATTACCTATATTTTCATTCTTTACGTGCCATTTTTATCGCAAGTGATACAATACACTAAACCTAAAATGTACCTCTTAAAATTAATAAACCATCACTGAAGAAAAACGTTAACATTAATTTGGTGCTGACTAGATTTCCTCTACAAACTTTACCTAATTTTCTAAATTTGAAAAAGTAAAATTGTGACAAATATGATTAATAATTGTTATTTGGAAACATTGAGATCAAGACTTTCGTAAGTGTAAGTTCAATTTATTTAATCAAATAGTGCAGTGCCTGATTGACACCGCAGCAGAAGGTCACTTTACCGTCACGATATACGAGGCTAAAAAACAAACCAAACCGTTATAATTCATCAATAATCTATATATTTTCATGGGAATTAATCGAAAGTATTCGTAAAATGTTACAGTTAACTAAATCCTAGAACTTAAACGATGACCCCAGACCCGGCCGACCACCAACTGCAGTAACTCATGAAAACGTTATCAGGGTAGAGTGGCTATTGCAAGAGAATAGACATATTTGAATTCAGACAGACAGAGATATCGAGTGATACAGGCTGAACTAAACATTAGATAAAAAGAAATTTCCACAATCCTACATGAACACCTTAAAGTTAGGAAGCTTGCTTCGCGATGCTTACCTCATTGTAACCGATGAGCAATTTTGCTGTCGTGTGGATTGGTGCAAATTTATGTTAAAAAAATTCGAAGGAAGAACTTCGCAAAACGTATCCTACATTCTAACAACTGATGAATCATAGATATATAGTGACGATTCTCTCAGGAAGCAGCAACGCACGCAATGGGCACCGGACGATTTTCCCACAAAAGTTGTTCACAGTCTGAGCGTAAATAAAAAAATTATAGCGGTTTTTTTCGACGCAGTGAACTAGTAGCAGTTATTTCGCTAGAAGACCATAGAATAGTTACTAGTGAATTTTATAGCGAAGTTTATCTGCCTCAAACTTTCAGGCATTGGTCCGTGGCATTTTTTTTCACCAAGATAATGCGCCCGCTGACACATTTGCTAAAACTATGGACTATTTGACAACTTCGGTGGTACAAATGTTACCCCAGCCTCCGTAGAGCCCGGATTTAGCTCCATGCAATTTTATTTATTCCCCATGGTAAAGAAAAAGCTTCGTGGGCGAAAATTCAACACTGCAGAAAGCATAACTGACTTTATAAAGTGAATAAAGAGATTTGTACAAATAAATTCAACACTCAAGGACTTAAGATAACATACGCTTAAGCCATAAAATTGGCAATAAAATGGATAACCATAATAAAAGAAGCTTGTTACAAAGGTAATTCTAGTGAAAACAATTCGATATTGTTATGCCTTTTGGTAGCAAAAGGTCATATTGTAATAATTCTGTGTAAAATTGATTTTTGTGTAAAAAAGAACCATTTTAGTAATGAATAAATAGCAATAGAAGCTTAGAGTATTTCTATTGTAAAATGGGGACACAAAGGGCGTGTGTAGGACTCCCGGTGAACCGCTCTACCCACTAAACCACCGCGGGGGCATAACTCAGCGGTCTGGAGGAGCTCAAGGAAAGCATAACCGGCTTCTGGAGTCCCCCCTGCCGTACCTCATTACTGAGGTACATCCTAGGGTGACCAGAGTCACCCCTATGGCAGATCGATGTTGCGCCTCTCACCGCTCTACACAGTAAAAGGCGGAAAACCGACCCGCCTAAGACGACACCCCCGGCCGCACCGGGGTGTCACCGGTCTCGGGTCGCCTACAGCGGTCACATCTTATCTTCCCCAGATGTAGCCACAAACGACCCTTGCCGACGATTGGGGATATCTATCGGCCTCTACCGCGTCCCTTTCGTCGCCTCCTCCACCCATCACTGCTGGCAGTGAAAGAATCTGTCTGCCTACCGTTTACCATTTAATAAGTCGCATTTATTAACACAAAAGCTAAGTTTACCATGTATAGTGTATATGCTATATCTGACTTTATTGATGATTTTTTTTATTGATTTACATTTCTTTCATTATTTTAAATTGAGTTCGATGAACAAACGATCAAATATACTGTTACACAACCTAGTTTTATATCATAATATATCATCATTTATATATTCTATTTATGTTGAAGCCACGTTACTAAGTTATTAAAAGTGAAAAAATAACCTCAAAGTTCTGTGGCTAACCGAAACTAAGTATATCTAAACTAACTTCTTAAAAGTTTCTTAGTTTGGCAGACTTTTTTACATGAAATATATTTTCGGACGAAAATAAGTTTTTTTTTAAGCATTGACTTATAAAATAGCCAGACAATACTTCGGTTGAGGATTGCTGGTGCCCGCGGTAGGCATAAAATTGCTTGTGTTATAGGTCACCAGGGTCCTCACTCCAAACCATATTATAGGAAATCAAACGCTATGAATAAAACAAGAAACAAAAGAGTCAATTTACTAAATTAAAAACTTAAAATAAAAATTGGTAAGTACTTTTATTGTTTACGTGAACTTTAAACTCAAGTAAGTAAAATAGAAAAAAAACTTTCAAGTGATGGTTACTTGTACTTTGAACGTAATCCACGCACATTGAGGATATCAATAAAATTGATGTCATCTTTGGTCGTGAAACTCTACAAAAACTATTTTTATCGTTGGTCCAAAGGATTCAATAGATTGTGACAGTTATTAGAAATCAGTTGATGCGTCAGAAAATTTCAATGTAATGCCTGAATCCAGAAGTTAATGTGTGATTGGATTTTCCGGGAATGCCTTTTACTGGCAATGTGTCGTTGGTATACAATCCATACTTTCATTTTACGGTAGATTACATGTTTAGTTATAAACTAAAAAAACTTTCCCGTAAGATTTTACGGGAAAGTTTTCATACATAAATAAATTATATAGAAATGTTATTTTAAAACATTTTATTAAAGGTACATTAAATGGCGTATATCTCTTACACAGATGACGACTCATAAATTTAACCATATGAAGCGAAAAATAAACAACGACGACGAGTCGACTGTTTATCTTTCAAAGTAAGCCTAACCCAACAAAAATTGTTCGCGCTTGAAGTACGCTGCTATTTACGGGATAAACTGGTCATGTGGCAACAGTGTCTTTAAAGACACGTATAGCGGAAAATTCTGTGTGATAAACAACCATTTGTCGAAAATTATAAGACAAATAAGGAAAAAACACTCTTACATGGGGATTTGTTCTATGGGTACACCATGATAATGTGTGCTCTCATATTTTGGCTGAAACTACTTTCTACCTGTAAAGTAAAAAATTAATGTGCCATCCACGTTTAATTCCTACGCCTAAACAAAAATAAAATATTTTATACAAATAAAATAGTTTATTTTTGTTTTAAACATCAAGAACAAACTGCCTGAGAAAAAACTTTTTACTTTTATTCCTTTACCTAAAAAAATATATTGATAATGGGATATTTAAAAAATAGTAGATCTTTACTTTTACGCATTTACCCGTACTCTTATATATTTTAAAGTGAAATTTTCATTACATAGTCTCAAATTTTTTGGTCTGTGTATCGCATGTCGCGTGACGCGTGACGGTCGGGCAGTGTCCAATGGCCAGTCGGACGGTGTGCCAGTGCTCCACGCTAATTTGATTGTTTTTGTCAGTGTTTAATGTAAATGTTATTTATTTACTTTATTAGATTTATTGATTTGCATGTGAAAAAAGTTTCACCTTCACCGTGGTTTCATAAAACCACACAATCCTTTTTTTATTATATATTTTTTTGTTTGTATGGCCTTGGCCCTCTCCTGAGAGGAGACCTGAGCGCAGCAGTGGGACATTGTGGGTTGTTAATGATATATTTTTCTTTATTTTCCCGACTACAGTGAAGCTAAAAAGGGTAATTATTTTAGTAGTCTATGTTTGTATGTTCCACCATAAAGCCTTAACTAATAAATCGACTTTTAATGACAAATACGTTGACAATAATAAAATCATGCGAAATTTTTTTTTAAAACACAATAGCCTACCTGTGCAACAGTAAATAGAGTTAAAAGCGCCAGACAAAAATACAGCCTTTATTTATGAAGTTAATGTATTATTTGATCAGTTAAATTCTTGAGTCTTGATAATGTCATGTTTTCTTTAGTTTGTTCACTTATCTAGAATAATTTTTAAGAAAACTAATCTTCACACCAATGCACTCGAGTTTGACTTTTACTAAGATAAATAGCAACATCATAAATATTTACAAAAATATATTACATATACTACATAGTACATACATATACATATACTGTATACATATACTACATTACATATATTACAAAAAAACATCCCTCGGTCTCTTGATGTGAAAACCACTCATCAATTCAAAAGCACTAGTTTCAAAGGAATATTGTAGCAATAATTAAACTCATCGATGATCGTCGAATTTTTCTTTGGATACGTTGGTTCGAATGAACCAATGATTAAATTATTATTATATATTATATAGGCCATATTCACCCGAGGTATTCAATTTGCCGACGCTTCCTCAACTGCCTCAGTTGGATCAATAAATTAATCGATACCGAAATCGAACCGTCACCACACAGACTATGTAGTGTACTAAACACTACATAGTCTGTGTGCTGACAGTTTTTTACGGTATATGTGGCGAACACAGCGTCACCAGTAGTAAGAGACCTTTGGAGGATGGGAAGGGGGATGGGGAGAAGTTGGGATATGGGCCTCCGGTATCCGGTACTCACTCGGAAAAACACAGCGCAAGCGCTGTTTCACACCGGTTTTCTGTAAGGCCGTGGTATAACTCTGGTCGAGCAGGCCCAATGATACCCATCTTAAGATTAGATAAAAGAAGCAAACTCAGCAAAAAAACAGCTCCACAAATCTAAGGGAGTCTTGGAACAGACCTTATCTCAATCCGTTTGGCCAGCGTGGCATAGTAGGTCAACACTTGCTTTCTAAGTAGAGACATGCGTCCAGCATTAGACTACTAAAGGCTATTTATATGTAAACATTTTAGGTGTTTATTTGTACAATAAATCGGTATTTACAAAAAAAAGTATAATATGTTTTTATATCAGTTGTCTAGTATCCATAACACAAGCTCTGCTTGGTTTGGGACTATATGGCGTTGTTTGTTAAATCTCAAAATATTTTTTATTATATTTTATTGATGACAGCATTTTAGCTTATTGCTTATTGTATTACTACTTGAAAACTTAAAAGAGCGCCCAAGGTTAGGTCAGTTAATGCTTACTCTGAGTTGACGGACCTCTGTGCGGCCTGTACTCGTGCCCGGAGGTCCTACACCCGCAGCTGGCGGCGTCACCACGGAGACGGTAGGGAGGATCGGCGTCATGAGGAGTACCGCGAAGCACAGAAAACTCTGAAGCTGGCCATTTGCCGCGCTAAAGAGGAGAAGAAAAAGAAAAAGGTCGCCCATATCGTGTGGTGCGTCAGAAGCTCCACACGGCGCCCCCTCCCCCTTACCGAGACTCTCCAGCCCAGCTTCTTGCAGGAAGTGGTCGAGGGCCTATTCCCGCAGTGGGTGGAGCACACGCCCCCGTCTATGACCTAATCAGTCAGAGACGACGGGGGCATAGAAGTCGTTCCGCTCGTCAGGGAATCGGAGGTAGGGGTGGCTGTTCTGCGTGTCCGTTCGAAGAACACTACCCCCGGGCCGAGGGGTACCGTCGTGTACGAGGATCGAGAAGGCGCCTTGAGACAGCGACCCATCCGCAGGTGTGCCGCAGAGGTCTGTCCTAGGACCACTTCTGTGGAACGTGGGGTACGACTGGGTCCTTCGAGAGCGTCTCCCCTCCGGGCTGGGCGGAATCTGTTACGCCGATGACACATTGGTCACAGCCCAGAGGGCGAACTTCCAGGAGGCGGCGAGCCTGGCCACCAGGGGTGTCTCTCTGGTGGTCGGGCGCATCGAGGCGCTGGGCTTGCGAGTGGCCCTGGACAAGACGGAGGCCCTGCTCTTCCATGGGCCCCGTCGCGGACCGCCCCCCGGCGCCTCCATAGTGGTCAACTCGGTCCTCGTATCGGTTCAGGCCCAGATGAAATATCTGGGCCTGATCCTCGACGGTCGGTGGCTCTTTGACGAGCACTACCGACAGCTTGCTCCTAAGCTGGTCGATAGTGCCTCCACCCTAAGGCGATTTTTGCCCAATCTGGGTGGAGCCAGTGTCACAACGCGTAACCTCTACACGAGGGTTGTCCGGTCGATGGCGCTGTACGGCGCACCGTTGTGGGTGTCGGCTCTGACCGCCCAGAATAAGGCGTGCCTCTGGCAGCCTCAGAGGATATTGGCGGTCAGAGCCATACGCGGATAACGCACGATGTCGACCGAGGCGGCGTGCACCTTGACCGGTACACCCTCGTGGGATTTAGAGGCGGAAGTGCTCGCTGAAGTTTATCGACGGGTGGCTGAATTCCGGGCGGATAGTGGCTTTCGCCCTCCGCCCGAAGAGGTACGTGAGTGACGTGAAGCCGCCCGTCAAGCCACGATGGCTCGTTGGTCTTCGCCAGCCGGTCATCCTCGAGTGGGCAGGGCGGCAGCACGGAACCCTTTCCTTCCGACTGACGCAGGTGCTTTCCGGGCACGGTTGCTTCGGGAAGCACCAACACTCGGTCGCCAGGAGGGAATTCCCGCCTGCCACCACTACGACTGCAGTGAGGACTCGGCCCAGCACACGCTGGCGGTGTGCCCTGCTTGGGCGCCGCAGCGTCGGGCCCTCACTGCAGTCATCGGAGGAGATCTCTCGCTACCGGCCGTCGTATACTCCATAGTCGGTGTCGAGAGCAGTTTTACCGCGGTCGCGAGCTTCTGCGAGGAAGTCATCTCGCAGAAGGAGGCGGCGGAGAAGGCCCGGGAGGACGACCTCCACTCGAACCCGATCCGTCGCTGGCGAACCGGGCGGCGGAGGCGCGCCTGTCAGCGCCTCATGCCGCCCTGGGTGTGGCCGCGGATGGGCGGGACGGGTTTTCCCCTCCATCCGCTTCACAGGCCAACCGCGAGGGGGCGGTACATCGCCTAAATTGAGAGTTTATATACAGCAGACGGTGCCCGCTTCAGTGCGGGCAGGCACTGGGAGGGATCCGGATGGCGTAAGAAAGCGGTTCCCGGATTCCTCGCGTCTCGGCGCAGAGTGGCACACCGTGTGGTTTTAGTCGGTTCGATTCTGACACACCGCTCCGCCGCAAACCCCGGTGGGGTGAAGGCCCGGGGGTTTCCACAGGTAAAAAAAAAATGTTAATGCTTACTCTAAGAAAATCTTAATATGGAAGCCGCTCAATATTTTCTGTTTTTCTAACTCGGTCGGATACTACATAAAAAGTAACGGTGCGCAGTTTAACTTCGTGTGTAAAATAAATTACTTTCAAATTCTGCAAATCAAACATGCGTTGGAATAAAAACATTGGTTGGTAGGAAAATATACTTACTAAAGAAACTAGAGAAGTCGAAATGTACTGTTTAAATAAACAACTTTAATTATCAACATGTAGTCTTCGACCGAGTAATCTGTTGACTCAGCCTTAGCACATTCTTTTGTCTATTATTTGCTGGTCAGAACGTAATTTATTCTAAATTAACGAATTTGGAAAATATATGTATTGCAGTTAGTGCCTTTAGATATACATCATATATATGTGGTTAATTTAAGTATCTTTAAAACATTTCAATTCGGTTTTGAAATGCATGTTCATCGCTATCAAATGAAATAAAAAATGTAATTAGGCTCGACGGCCTTAAAAGTTTGGTTTGATAAAGTTTATTAAAAAGTAAATCTTTGCTGCTACGCAAACATCTATATCCTCGGCAAAACCAAAAATGTTTACAGTGTACAGACGTAAAAAGCTATAGAGGATGTTTTGATCTATTACGCACTTCAAAGTAGTAAAATTTTAGAGATATAAATTATTCAGGTTGTTCATGACATTCATCTATGATTCTTTCAAACTATTTTTAACTCCTAAACCTAATGGTGAGAACGTCAGACAGATAAAAAATGTCTATGCCTAATGTTTGAATTAACATTATAGATGAGAATCTTTGTCTGTGAAGAACGAACCTACATTTATATAACTAGCTTTACCTTTAATTCAGCTAATATATCGGAATTTGTTAACAATCTAAAGTTATAATGTCTAACTAATAATATACGTTAAACAGTGACATAATCTTTCAACATAAATTTTTCTGCTACCTAGAAAAATTTCTTTAAGTAACGTAAAATAAATCCAGACACAAATACGTGACATTCAAACTCTTAAAACGTCCTAGTTTGAAAGTTTTACTTAATTTTCATGTTTCTATAGTAAAATAATGGAATAAATTCTGTTTCTATTTTAAAAACACTCTCAGCAATCTCCATAAATGCATTAAAATTTTCTACGTGATCTGAAATTTAAAAGTTTAAATACCAAAATAAGTTTCTCCTCATGTGTTTAAATAACATTAATAATAACTGCTGCTTTAATCTCTACCAACCAACAGTTTTGTAATTTAAAACTTATTTAATGTAATAAATAACAAATAACATGTGAACAAACATAATAACAATATTTTGATGAATTAAGTTTGAAGTTTTTAAACATCAATCTATCTAAATTTAAGAATCTATTCTGAAAAGTAAAACCTGACGCTGATCCCTCAAAATATTTACCAAATCAATGTATAATATTACTAACAGTTTAATATGGAACAGACTTTTCTTTTATCACAGTTCTAATTAAAACAACAGATTATAAATACAGAGTTTTAGCATATTCATCGCATGGGTTCCGTAAGAACTAACTATTAGGACCAAAGCTCTATACTTAAAACAAACCGACCATCCAAAAGAGGACCAAAACCACTTTTCCAAAGAGAGGCTCATGTCCAACAGTAGAACATTTAAAAGCATTTACTTGTTACACATACTCTGTTATCAACACGGGACCAAAGTATACTCACGTTAGAAATAGTAGTATTGAGGCCGAGCTTTGCTCCGTAGACATAAACGTAAATTGTGTGGCTGGAAAAACACGCAGAAACGAGGTGAACTCTTAAACCGCCATAAACTCTCACTAAAGTGGTCATTATGGCTCATCGTAAATATACTTTACCAATGTAAAATATGTACAAGCTGTATTAAAATACTTATTAAAATAAGCCTTTTTTTTTACTCTACTAGAGAAAATGTGTAGATCATACAACAGTATTCTTGTTTTACTCTTATCCTTGGTACATAGACGTAGATAATTCCTTGGGTCTTCTCTATTGGTCATCCTTTACGCTAAAAAATATCAGTGTAATATATTCATTTCTATATTTAATTCTGATCACGAACTCAATAAATATAATATAATAAAACAATCTGCTTTCAAAAAACCATTTTTAAAGCATTACCTAAAATAATATAGCACCATAAAAACTCTTGAAGTTTTCACTATCAATTCATATCAATGACTCAATTACCGTTGTTTATAAAATATATGCGTAAAAACAGAGCTAGGGTACTGAATTTCATTGCATAAAATAACCATTTTCGTAGAAACTTTGAACATTTCATACAATATTATTAAAGGAAAAGATAACAATAAGTAGTTTTAACGAGAAGTCTAGCTGTGAGGATCTCGGAACAACCTAATTACCTCAGAAGAAAATTCGTCGCATTAATGTAAATAAATTCTTTATCTCGAAGTTATTTGTTCTTCTATAACATATGTATGCAAAACTACATGTTTTAAACTTCAAATGACAGAAAATCTTTTATCAAAAAAACAGCTTTGTGTATTATGTTTTCTTGGGAGTAAAAACTGAGACCAAAGTACCGCTTTGGAGTAGTAGACATACGCTCTTAAATTCATATTTATGTGCTCAACAGTCAACTCTCTCTACTAGCACTCGTGTTTACATCCCCTATGATCCCGGGTCCATTAAACGACATGTGAAAAAGCGTCTCACTTGGCCGCCATAGTATAGGTTACCATGCTGCATTGTCCACGTTTGCAATGAGGATGGTTACCACCACCAACTTACCATCAGGCAGAGTAGAAGTATTTTGGCAGCAATTACATTAAAAAGTAATAAAACATAGAACTAATCAATCTAAAGCGAGGCTATATTTATTTGGATATCATAACATCAGTCACTGAAGACAGAACACACAATTTTCTTTAAAATTTAAATGTGTAAGTCATAAGAAGGTATATGTGACTGTATATGTCTTATGTATGTATGACGTGAGTGATTACACACACATTTCTTAGTTTAATTAAGTTTAATAATGTTTGAAATCATTAATAATTTAACTTGTCAATATATTTCTAACATATGAGATAGTCAAACACTGTTTCTTGAGTCGTAGTTCGTTCTAGTTTAGGTAATACTTTGTGCTGCTTATATGAACGTTGTATGAATGTCAAGGTTATAGTTTAATGAGATACTGTAGCAGCCTATGAATACAGATTTTTACTATAGAGCCTATTAGACTTGAGATTCTCAGTTGCGTTTCTGAAACGCGACCAAGAAGTTGGTATTACGGACAAAAATAAATAGAAATGGTATTATATTTTTTTAGTAGGCCTAGTGGTTTAAGCAGTCGTCACACCGCTTTCTACTGTGCTGAGTGTAATTCGCAGATTGATTTTTTGAGTCTGAATTTAATTTATGTCCGTTTCATGTATGTTTGTAAAATCCCCCAGACAGGATGTATATTCTTAATGCAGGAGTTGTCTTTGAACAAGAAAAAGAAGATTAAAAAGCATTCTTTTTGAAAATACTATGCCATTATGTTTAATTAAATTCAGTTCAATCGTATGACTGCCTCGGTGGCGCAGCGGTAGCATATGCAACTGCTGTTCTTGAGGTCTCAGGTTTGACAAACAAATGTTTATATGATCTATAAATGTTTGTTTCGGAGTTTGGGTGTTTTCTATATACGATATGTATTTATTTATAAAAAAAAGTACATATGTATTTATATCAGTTGTTTAATGAGATAGTAGTAGATAGTACCCATTACACAAACACTGCTTAGTTTGGGACTAGATGGCGTTGTGTGTTAGATATCTGAAATATTTATTAATTATTTATATTTATTTGAAGTCTGATAACAAACAGAGATATCATCAATCAACAACCCATAATGACCAAATGCTGAGCTCGAGTCTCCTCTTAGGAGAGGGTTAAGGCCATTCGTCCCCACATTGGCCAAGTGCGGGTTGGAGACTGGCAAGACAACGTTGTGGCTACGTAATCTTACCGTTGGATGTTTTTAAGCCGCCCAAAAGCCTCCAACTAAGCTTCACGACTGTTATCCTATGATAACAACCGGGACCGATTGCTTAACGTGACCTCCGGATCACGGAGACGCTCATAGTGACATCCCACCAGCGGTCACCCATCCAGGTATTCAAGGTCGATGCTTACCCTGGTAATTGTTTCTAATCACCGAGTGCAACTGGGCTATGAGAATCTCTTATCTTAACAGAGACAAAAACAATGTTTATTATCTACATCTACACATGATCACACCCATTCATAAAAAACACATCACTTTTATAGAGACTTAAGAGATTTTTATAAGCTCTCAATCATGTGTACAATAAATTACAGTTAATTAATTACGATAAATTATTATTAATTAATTCTATTCTTAACAGCACAGTTCAACTTTTGATCCTGAGTGAGATCCAATACGTACCGTTTTGGTACGTATTTTGGCTCACTCTGTTATGTTTCTTCTATTACGAATTCTACTGAACAAACCCTAAGTCCTTAAGCCTTCTATCTATTGTTTCATGGATAATTCGCTCATGTAATGAAAAACTAATAAGGCTTATCCACGCATGAATAAAATCGTATATGGAGAAGTTGCCAGCAGTATTCAATGAATAAACCTATTATGACTCTCGGCGATTCAAGCCTACAAAAAGAACTCATATGAAAACCACTCATAAATGTTTTACTGGAATATTTATAGCAGTCGTTAATCAAAATTACAGAGAAAATAACATTATAAAATTTCCAATATATCTCAGGATTCAGTCGAATCAAAATTTATTCGACCTTCTCCATAAGAATGATACAAGATGGCTCATAACAGAATATAGAGTTTGGAATGCTTACGTAGCGAATTAACCCTATAGACAAATATTAACTTCATTACTATTATACATTACGTAACATTACATTAAATAAGTTATAAATATTAACATATTTATAACTTATTTAATGTTTAGCCGTCTGTATTCTTCATAATAGCAAATAATGACAGTGAAAAACAACTTTTGCGTGTATTTCTATAATTATATTATAATGAGGCAGTTTGTGAGGTTATAGTTATAAGATCACGGAGCAAACCTGCAGGCAAAAGCTAGTGAGAAATATAGATAATATAATTAAATTAGCCTAATTTACACAAAATTTACGGAGTCTCTTTATCCTAAAACTGTGAGAAGACAACTCTCGCATTAGGAATATATATTCCTGTGTCGCGGGGACTTTACAAACATACATGAAACGGACACAAAGTACGCCCAGACTCGGAATAACAATTTATGGATCACACAAAGTGTTGTCCCATGTAGGATTTGAACCCACAACACTTGGCGCAGTAGAAAGCGGTGAAGCGGCCACTAGGCCAACCGTGCAGTCTAGGTCAATCTGCTCTTAATAGGGCTACTTATCTTCATAAAACTAATGCTATATTGCGAACTTACTCTCTGTGTTTTTACTACACATTATTAAATATTCAATGTTACCTTTCGTTTCGCCAGGCGGCATTAAGCGTTATACGTACGATTTAGTGAAAACAATTTTGATGGTAACTGTCCGTAAAAAGATTATTTAGAAATAAAAGAAAATGGTTTCAGTTCACACGTTTGCTTTTACAATTATTTTGAAGTACTTTATATGTGTATACTTTATATTCGTATTACCTTGCTACGTTTGGCTTCTTCTTCTCAGTTATTTATTGTTTGTTTGAGTTTTCGTTTTATATTGACGTTTTTTTACAAGTGCTTATTGAAATTTAATGCTACATCAACATTGAATTTCAATAAGCATAAGCATATGCATAATTTTAATAAGCATAAATAAGAATTTCAATGAATTCAATCCCGTAATCGATATAAACCTACGGAGAATAACTTGTTTAATGTGTAATAGATACTAATTTATTTACTAAAATTGAAGTTATAAATATAAATAAGCTAAGTGTTTGTTGGAATACATACAATTTAGAGACCGTTTTATAGTGAATAAGTAGTATAAATAAAATGTCTTTCTTTTTTTATTTCAAAAATTTTTACTTTTCTATCATTGTTTTTAAGTTATTATTACTATTGAAAAATAATATAAAAAACTATGTGATTCAAGATTTCTCTTTCTAGGAATTCTTTACGATTTTTTTCCAAGACAGTACATTTTATTACTAGTCTTGTGCTAGCAGAATTGATTGAATCCTGATACTTTTTATTTTATTAATGGACATTCATAATATTTTTCTGAATTTCTTTTAATTTTTTTAATTTTTTTTTTTTGCCCCGTATAAGCAAAAACTACCGCCTCGCTCTACAAGTTGAAGAAATACAAGACTGAGTGACCTTAATTAAGCAAAAAATTATTAATATATTCTTCACTTTTGTTTCGTTGGTTTGTATTGAAAGAAAAGATAAATCAATATACAAAATAACAAATAATTTTCTAAGAATTTCTAAATATAATGATATTGTTACCTAAATTAATTTTTATGGCAAACGTTTTCTCAGAAATAATATCAGCGTTCATACTCACTAACATAAATTTGATGAGGTTGATGAAATATTAGGTCATTCTCGTAGTCTGAAAGAAAAAGAAAAAGAAATTAGTCTAAGTAAGTCAGTAAGTAATTTTAAAACAATAATTTAGGACCTGACCTGATCGAGCTTTGCACTTTTGTTTTGTATGTTTTCTGAAAATGAATAGCTAGATCGATTTATCACCCCGAAACCACACTAAATATGATGAAAATTGTTTGATCCGTTTCCAAGATATAAATATAAAAGAATTGCTCGTTTAAAAACATTAGATTAATAATATATACGTCTTTATATAGGAGTGGATTGACTTCAGTAAACAAAAGAGTGTAAAACAGTTGTTCATAATTCATGTTTGTTCTTAAAAAGTCAGAAACACTCAGACATATCATCAATTTATAGATCATACAAAATGTTGTGCCATGTGGAGTTTAACTCCACAATCCACAGCTCAATAGAAAACGTCGAGGTAGCCGCTCAAACTACTACACCATCCGTACATCACTCATTCATATACATAACCTTTCTGGTAGTTTTTGAAATATCAAAAATGGCAACACAGCCTGTAAGCTTATCATACTCGCAAAATCAAATTTAAGAAACTGGCAACCTTGAAGTGGCACTTAGAATTAAAGATAAACACATAGCAAGGCATTAGAAAGTAAAAAAGATAATTACTATGTAGAATATGTATATAAGTAAAATATACAACTTCGCCTATCTAGCAGTCTGTTTCATAAGTCTGGTTTTTTAGCATTATTTTTAAGATACACGAACGTCAATCCCACTAAAAATGTATTATAATTTTTTTCTGGCATAAATCTGAATCTGCTCTAATTATTCAAATTCAAATTAAAAATTATTTATTTTATTAAGAAATTAATGTGACATTTATGAACGTTATTGAAGCTATAGATAAGAATCGTAGATCGACACAAGCAGACGCTAGATGTACTCTATTGTCAAGATAAATTAGGTGAAAACACCAAAATTCACTGCTCGCCTATGTCGATCCATAACTTCCAGTTTTCAAAATGCGTAGGGCCTTATGATAAGAATACTGGCAAAGAAACTCATGGCCACAGATAATTCGCGACTGGATTAAGAGGCTAAAGTTGCAGTTGAACGAACTAAAGTAATAGTATTTGCTAAAGCATCGCTCACTTGACCGACCAGTCACCTTGTGGTGGCAGCACCCGTTCACGCGTATGACGCATGGACCAGCCATCGTCTCTCTCACCATATCAGAGGGAAAGAAACGACCCGCCCCAAGACGACACCGCAAGCAATGACAGTTTAGTGACTATGACAAACCATAGTCGAGATACTGATAAAAATCACTACTAATTAAATTACCTTAATAATCGTCACGCATTACTTTCAACTAAAAATGATTTGTTAATAATTTAGCTTAATTATAAGACAAAGAAGTTTTTGTGTAAATATCTAATGACATCTTAAGCCCACGACTGTTTGTCGTTTAGGTAATCGTTGATTGTATAGTAAGTAGGCTTTCTTAATAAGGTGATTTTTTACAGTTTGTTTGAATTTATATACAGATAGGTCAATTATACATTTAATTCATTAAATTGTATAGGTAAAAACGTACACCAACGCCCTCGAACGAGCTGTATACCTTATGTAAACGATGATAGGTACCAACGAATTTAGACTTGCCTCAAGTATTAAAACTGTGTACATCACTGTACTTCCTATAATCACCACATTATGTTGGCAAATATATACTGTGATGCAACAGTCAAAATACCAACATCCCCAAACGACCCCCGAAGAGAGACTCTAGCACTCAAATTGTAAATTGAGTGGATTGCTCGCTTTCGCAGAATAAAAATCGTTTCAATATCGTCTGCCTTGTCCCAAATAAGTATACCATAGGACATGACGCTCTGAAAGTAGCTAAAGTGAACTGGCCTAGCTGTGTCCGTATCAGTGAGCAGAGGTACCTTCCTCACCGCATAAGCTGCCGAACTATAGCTACCTGCAAGGTTATCTATCTGGGCTTTAGGTTATCTGTATTGCTTTGCTTAAAGTACTTACTATGTTTTAAGAACATGCTTATTTACATTTTTTTAATGAAAATATGATAATAGTTAAGTATCAACAAAATCTAGGTAACTGTAAATAAATAGTACATACATAATTAACTATTTTTGTTATTAGTATCTTTAAATATTTCAATAAGACCAGACCACGATAGTCACCGTGCTGCATTATTGTATTCACAATAAGTATAATACTATTCTTGAATTCTGCCCATATTTTCCATTGGGCAGAGTAAAGTCACTTTGGAAGGCTATTATATAAAAAATACCCACTTCAGCAATGTTAGAGACACATGTATTGAGAAGAATATCGAGATGTTAACGGGATACTGATGTTCCTATAATTAAATTATAACTCGTAATTTATACAGTGAGCAAGCGTTTACATTTTACATCTAATAAGATAATTTATCGAACGATAAACGACGTATAAAATTCCATGCAAAGTTTGAAATTTTAAAGATGTAAGATATTAATAAACAAAGTTTTGTGATGAATGAAATGAATTAATTATTATAATATTCTTTTGATTAACAAACAGTAAGCGAATGCCTTAATATTTTGATTACAATTTCCCTCAGATTAAACTAATTATAGTTCTAAACAAGGTTATGACTAGATACGGCACCATGCGACTTACCACCTTTTAAATGGAAATTTACTTTTTATTACTTCAGAACGTTTTCAACCACAATATGTTTGCATTTACTCTAGGACTAGATCAATTCGCCACCGGGTTTGCACGTGGTGGTTGGGGGAGATCGTATCGCTGTCGAGCCCACCCTAAAATATTTGGGACTGGTGCTCGATAGCCGGTGGGATTTCGGCCCCCACTTCCGGCAGCTAGCACCCAAGTTGTTGGGCGCGGCTGGGGCGCTATCAACGCTGCTTCCCAACGGGTTGGACCCAAACGCCACCTGCGGGCGGTTGTATGAGGGGATCGTGCGGTCGATGGCCCTGTATAGCTGACCTGACGGCCGGTTCAATCACCGGTCTGCGGAAGCCGCAGAGGGTGATGGCCGTCAGAGTCGTTAGTGGTTATCGCACGATCTCCTATGAGGCAGCTTGTGTGCTGGCCGGATCTCCGCCTTGAGACCTGGAGGCAAAAGTCCTCGCGACGTTACATTGGTGGCGTGAGGACGCGCGGGCCCGCGGTGAAGGACTGACGCAGCGAGTTATCGAGCTGCTTTGGTCACAGCTACGCGAGGTGCTGGTGGCGGAATGGCGGGACAGGCTTTTAAGCCCTTCCGCCGGCCTAGTCACTGTCGAGGCCATTCGGCCAGTGCTCGAACTGTGGCTCGGGAGAAGGCACGGCTCCCTCTCGTTCCGTCTGACGCAGACCCTTTCGGGACATGGCTGCTTCGGGAGGTTCCTGTGCCGCATAGGCAGGGAGCCGGACGCTCGGTGTCACCACTGCGTCGACTGTCGGGAGGATACGGCGTGGCATACGCTGACAGAGTGTGCCGCTTGGGAGGGGCCGCGCNGGACATGGCTGCTTCGGGAGGTTCCTGTGCCGCATAGGAAGGGAGCCGGACGCTCGGTGTCACCACTGCGTCGACTGTCGGGAGGATACGGCGTGGCATACGCTGACAGAGTGTGCCGCTTGGGAGGGGCCGCGCCGTGCCCTCATCTCTGTACTAGGCAGTGACCTCACGCTGCCGGCCGTAGTTCGTTCTATGGTGGACGGCAAGGAGTCCTGGGACGCGGTGGTGTCCTTCTGCGAAACCCTCATCTCGCAGAAGGAGGCTGCGGAAAGGGAGACGGAGATCCGGACCTCTCTCTCAGTCCGCAGAAGGCGCACAGGGCATCGGAGGAGGGCATACGCTGACCTCCACTGGCCTCCCTAACTGGGTCCAGGGGCGGTGGACTTGGGGATGTCCATCGCCCCCAACCAACCGGACCCGAGGTGGCGGCGCTTAGTGTTCCTGAGCGCCCCTCTTTGAAGTCTCGAGGGGAGTCAAATACCTCACTCCTCTCGCTGACGAGATGTGGTCCGCAGCAGCGGTCCGGCACCAGTCGGGGATTGCGGATGCCTTTTAAGTTCCCGTGATCTCTGGCGTAAGAGAGAGACGGAAAACCAGGGGGTTTTAGTCAGTAAAAGTCTGACAGACCCCTTCGCTCCCTCCCCAGAGCGGAGGACATCCATGAGGATTTCCACCCGTTAAATAAAAAAAAAGGGTTAGATCAATTATACAACTTCGGTTATAGTATCATTGTTAAACGTATCTGTTTTATTGTCTGTGTCTATGATTGAGTCCCTCGTAGCCGATAAATAGTCGCACAACTATTTTCATATCTCCTAAAACTCATCCTGTTTATATTAAACCAGTCGCAATAGTTACATTGCGAAATTTCAGATTCAAAACTTATATTCGCCTTTATGGTTTGTTCTGATTTCAAATAATATTGATCGTCTGAAGTCGAGAGCACAGTGTGTAGTTCGTCGCCTAGTAAGGTTGGGACTATTATTTTTAAAGCTACATATTATTATAATTATGGAGATATTCGTATCATAATAACATATGATTTATGGTAACAGTATCATCGTCTAAGCTTAAAATTCATATTAAGTTGCTCTAAATATCTTAAAAGCCTTTCAGACGTATTCAGTGAATCGGAACTTAAATATTCAGACATATGTAAATATCAACATATTCGCTGCAACTAGTGGGAGCAGTTATGACATTTAAGTCAAACAATCACATTGAATTTACTATCTATATCATAATATTTTCTTGCTGTAAACAAAGCTTTAGTTTAGTATAGGTTTTGTACTTAACTACACATGTAATGGAAATTTATGTAAAAGGCACATAAATCGAACAACTATTTGATAGTCTTTCACTCCTGCACTTGAAATATTTCTATACCGTGGAGGACTTTATAAACATATGAAGCGGCGACAAAGAACACTCAAGCTCGGTACAATAATTTGTGGATGACACATTGTTATCCCGTGTGGAGCTTGATTCCATAACACTCAGAGTTATAGAAAGCAGCGTGATGGCCGCTTAAATTGGTCCGTCCACCAGGATTGCCTGCTTAGATCCCATGGATCTTCTTGGATTTCATTTCCATTTTGATCCCCCAGAGGATTTATTTACATTTTTTGTCCACTTAACATAGATATATTGCCAAAATTGTATATAGTTTAAATGCCATATCTATTTAAACATTTCACCACCAAAGATTACCTAACTAAATACTCTAATAACTCAAAACTCATTAAAACCTTAGTATAATATACATTAATAAAAAAATCATTTTCATTTCATTTTAAATTAAAATTAAAAATTAAATATTTAGGGAAATTTTGTGCAGAAAATCTTCTTAAAGATTTCATTGAAGATCGGTGTGCACGAAAAAATCCAAATGAGTCATTTGAAATTTTTCGTGCACACCGATCTTGAAATGAATCTTAGCTGGGGATCCCAGTGGACGGAGCCGCTAAAACCACTATGGCATTTGTAGCAGCATTTTTTATATCTTGGATAGGTCTTAATCCTTTATAAATGTACTCTAAAAGAAAAAGCCAATTTGAAAAGCTGGATTGTACGTTCCATTTTTGTTAATTTGGAATGATTACTTAGTTTTATGACTTCGTTCAGCAGCAAACCAGAATATGCTGCAGAGACTTAATTTCATGGTAAAATAAGTGTGGACGGGCCATTTTATGACCAGTTTCTTCTCACAGATTCTACTTATGGTTTTCCAATTTACAGTTACAAATATAAGTATCCAATATTCTATTTCGATACAAAAAAATATTCAAAAGTTTCAAAACATATCTTACTTTACATCAAAATCTAAAATATAAAACATGACAGATAATAAAATAGGAAATGATGTACGTAATTTCAAATTCAGTTCTTTCCAGACAATAAAGTAAGATATGGAAAATCAAATTAATATGAGAAAACGCGCTAAATCCAATATTTATTTCGAATACCTATAACGAAATAACTCATTAATTCTGAAGCAGTGAGGCGTTCTAATAATACTGTTACAATTTCTGCGATCTCTCGCAATACACAACATATTAATATTTATTCAGTTCACTGGATAGAGGTACAGGTATAGTTAATACTAAAGGCTTTCTGCTTTGATGAAATAAATAATCATATACATTTTTGTTCTTGTGCTCAATAAACTTAAGAATACTACTGACACAATACTAATAGTATATTTCGTCCAAGAGAATACTAACTAAGAGAAAAGAGAGAAAAGAGACTATAAAATCTTAAGAAAATAATTAAATAATTTCATTTCCAGCCATAACTCTAACCTAAACCTAAAAAGTTTAATTCTTTTAGCTGTGGTTGTTTGGTTTATTTTATTATGATATAATAAAACGAAACAGTTTTATTTCATTTATGTTTATTGAACATTTCTAAAATTCTTAAGCGATTTATTAATGCTTCGTAGTTTCTAAAAGCAGATTTAGGTATAATGTACTAGATTTGTATATTGCTGTATAGTTATGAATTAATAATTTAAACATTTTCCTGAACCTAAATGTTTATAATAATCGTAACTTACTTAGATACTCAACGTAAAATGTGGATACCACGAAGTTATTTAAAGTAGACGATATTTTTTCTTGGCGTTTTAACCCAATTGCATTTCATCGCAAATTAAATTGAATATATTATCGTAGCAGTTACGTAGTGTACGTGTCGCCGTGTTGTCATTCATCACCCATTTCTATTATTTTTACCGATAGATTACGGACATTGTGTATAGAGATGGTATTTATGAGCATTAGAAAACATTTTTAACTTAGCTATCCATTTAGCCAATCCTTATAAAATTTATACTTACACGTAGGCAGGGTTTGTAAGAGGGCTTAGGCTACCGTTTATCTAAAGCAAGGTTCTTTTTTTCCAGGGATAGCAAAAAATGTTTTCAATGATCGAAACCGAATTGAAGTTTCAAATTAAGAAGAAGATTATCCATTAAATTAATTCATCAATCATTCATCATGCATAAAATGTGTAAAATACGTGTACCCATTGAAGATTGTGGTTCCTACCTCTATTTATTTATCTTCCAATTCACATGCGAAACTCATGGTAAACAAAGAACGCTTTATTGTGGGTTAATGGTATTAAATAAAACAATCATCTCATTCTTTTACGAATAGGGGTTTGTCAAAATTAAATTTCTAATGCACACGTGTTTACTTTTGTAAACAGCTACATTTGATTACCAATAGGTACATTGTAAAGTTGTCAGATTTCTAAATATTGATTTGTGGTGACTTCCACAAACAGCGGCAACAAAATCATATGACAACGCCATCTACCGAAGAAACATCGAACTACGGAGTAACAAAGAAAACTAAGAAACTACCAATCCTGAATAGCGCTATAGAAATTTTCGCGCTGATTAACATATTTACAACTTACCATCATCATCATCATTGTTGGGCAATGGCCCGCCGGGCATGATCATCTCGCCTGGTTGGAGGATCCTCCTTTTGTGTTGGGGGAATATGTGACCCATTCCTCCACAGATTAATAAAATAAACTCTTAAATCTAAAAACGTTACAAAGTCTATTTGCAGGGTATTTCATTTTATTATTTTTCTAGTTCATGCCATTCATATTGGCCTTAAATGAAAGAAATGTATAATAACAAGAAAAAAACATTTACGCTAAATAGAACTCATTGAACTAAGTATCGAATAACGAATTTGAATTAGATTATTTTTACATGTCTGACGGCGATGAGAGATTCTCATAAACATTTTTCGGAGATTCTATAAACTCCAATTTGAATGAATATATTGTACTCTTACAGATACTTGTTGATACTTTTCAAGGCAGACAGAATTGTCATTACATCTTCCAACATTTTATTCGTACCCATTTAGGCCTTCACATGGTTACTACCTGACATCATACCGCGGTGTTAAACCGGATTTTATAAGCATTAACTAGATCTCATATTCATAAGAATTACTATACTACGTTAAGGGAAACTTTACTCTCAAAAATAATGAAGCTGTTTGCAGTCAATGGCATTCTCTCGCAAATTAAAGGAAATATAATAGTATAAATTTGCATTCCCAAAGCTTATCATCCAGTCGACGGCGACAACGATGACGTAGATGTTATAATATTTGTTTTATTCCAATAGGGTTCAGAAACCCTAGGGTCAAGGTCGACATCCTTTTTATAGTCATACTTGTTCGGGACTTAACTATGCAAAAGTCGAATGACGGGACTTCCTTCAAAGATAACTTCTCTCTAGGCTTCTAGCAGAAACCTGAATGGGTGGACGTTCTGGTGAAACAGTGTCATGTTGAGTATAACACTAAGACTAAAAGTAATCATGATGTACCTGTACTGCCATTCTATTACATCTATCTTCTTGAAGATTGTTTAGATAGCAACTGACTGGAAAAAGATAATAAATATTATTAACTAATTAATTCAAATAATTATTTTGAAATTAACATATTGGGCAAATCGTTATTATTCCATTTATGTCCATATCTAAGTCCATATAGGTCCCGTATCGTCAGTTCAGTTATTGGGACTAAAAACTCTTAACTGAACTGCTTAAAATCTTTACCATGTTTATGACTAATCATATACTGTAATAAAAAAACGTTCTCCACTGTGTCTGTCTGTTCGCATTAAGCTTGAAAGGATTTAGAATATTTTTATGCGTTTTTTACCAATATTTAGAGTGAGTCTTATGATATTACAATATTTGAGCTTTTTAGGAAGGTCTCCGTAAATAATTTGTAAAATTTTTGACACATTGGCTAAAATATAAGGATATTTGTAAAACTTCGGAAAAATTTAAGACACACATCTTCTCAGAGAAACATAGCCTTGTAGTATATTTTACGTAAATAACCAATGCAAAGCTGAGGCGGGTTGCTAGTACAAAATAAAAGCCTAAAGTTTTGCTTTGTTGTTGAATGCTTACAATATGTACTGCTTTTAAAAAGACCACTTTCATCTGATCAAAATGAAGGCTGCTTGATAGTTTATGAAAAGTTGATACTGAAGTTCAATCGGTTTAATTACCACATATAAGAATTCTCAGGCTTACAAACCAAAAATGGGCCTAATAAAGCATTGTGTCAGACAAAATGTCTAACACTAGTTTTCAATTGTACCCAGGTGACACCGTGCATAAAGCTATTTTACAAATCTGTACCATAATACTTCGAAATAGTTTCATCTCTTAATGAAACTATTTCGGTCCGGTCAGGTCTGAAACCTTATTGATATTAGACCGGACCGGTTGATGTGAGGAGCTCTGGGGAAGGCCTATGTCCCGAAGTAGACGTCTTTCAGCTGAGACGATAATGGTATCAGAAAATTTATTTGACAGGATAAGTATACTTATTACAAATGCCTTTTAAATGATTTGATAATTTAAACATCATTGAAAGACGTTTTTCAAGTAACTTAATAAAGAGAAATATGAGTTGAAGAATTGTAAACACAATATACGAATTAGTTTATTCATGTTAGCTCGGTATATAGAGAAATAAAGTTCCGGTAACATGTTATCTTACACTGTTTTAATGTAGTATTTTATTACCGATTTGTATAAACACACCTATGGGTTTATTTTAATTTTGGGCTTTGAAAACCTTGGATATATTATTATTGTATATTAGTATCTATTTTACTAAAACTCTCTATAGCAATAAATCCCGATAACATGAAGGTAGTAAATATTTTTTGTAATTTAAAAGCAATAAAACTGTCAAAAATCTTGTTAAATCAAATATTTTATTGTGGTTCTCGTTCGTCGAAATCGAACACGAAATTAGTATAATGTACTAAAGTGATCCAATATTCAATAATTAAAACAAGCTAATGTGCTTCTATAATAACTGTGGACCATAACACATGCTATAGCTCCGTTAATGAAGGTTTAAAAAAAACACATGCTATCAAACTAACTTCTACATCAGAGCTAAACCTTATAATTTCTTCATTAAGCGTATCTAGTGATAAATAGAAAACAAAATGTCTTTTACGACACATTGATACACATTGACATGATATCAAGCTACTTTCGACACAGCTGAGCCTTATAATTTCTTTGTTATCCTTTTCTAGACATAAATAGAAAACTAAATTGTGTTTTACGACCTATGTTTCGAAAAAAATAAAATGTTATTATTTACTAGTTATTATAAACACGACTCCGTTTCACAAACATACATGAAACGCACACAAACAATTTTGCTGAATAGTTCTACTGATTGTGTTCAAAACGACATGCGTTGAATCAAAAATCTTCATATACATTGTTCTCACTTGCTAATAGTTCAAAATATCATTTTATGTTTAATTTCGTACTCTTGTCCTTTAAAAACTAAGTTAAAGCATAATACAGTTACTATCAAAATTGTAACCTCCAAAGAACTTTAGGTATAGTTTTATATATTTTACATAAAGTGTTTCTTCTTTACATTATAAAAATCCATTCCTGATATGTATTTTAAAGCACGGTGCATTTTTTTTTTACAAAATTCTTTCGAGACAAATAAATTATAATACAAATTTATTAATAAATGTAATATAAATCCAAATTTTTCCATAGAAAATTTTCAAAAATATATTGATAAGCCATTTTCGGAATATTCCTTCAAAGATTCATTCAAAGAGCTAACGAGCTTCAACTGTCTGATTATCTTCAATTATAAATTACAAATATCGGATCTATATCCGTCAATCTGCATTCCTACAATCACAGAGTTCTATTGACTGTATAAATACGCGTTACACATAACACAAAAAGTTTTTGCGTCATGAAAAAAGTTTGTGCTACGCTTGAACTTTTACGCAAATATTTCATTTTAAATATATTTAAAACTAGAAAAGCCTTTCCCACTACAAACTTTTTAGTAGATCTTTTGTCTCGTATATAAATTCCTATATTGATAAGAGAGATGGATTAGAATCCAAACATTCCATTACAATAGAAATAATTTAGAAAAAAAATTAATACGCGTTAAAAAGATGTTTCTGCCCAAACTCAATGTTGTAATTAAAATTTTGTCGAGAACAAAGCTTAATGAATATTTATTTCCGACACTGACATTTGTAATCTGATAAATATGTATGTAGTCGTGAAACAAAGTTAGTACGTCAACTGAGTTAAGGTAGGAGAGTCAAAACAATTGAGTCACAATTGGTACGAAAAAGCAAAATGGTAGATCCATATAACTTCAATCTCGACGATTCTTCGATCTAAACTATTATCTAAATCACAAGAGCATAAACCGTTCATGGACCTTTCCTGTTTATAAATACGATTACATGACTGATGGGTTCTCTTTTTTTATCGTAATTTTATGACAATGAAATCATGAAAGCAATCTCGATTTCCTACCAAGAATTTGACTGCATCGTTAGCGCAGTGGTAGCATATGCGACTGCTGAGCTCGAAGTCTCTGGTTTGATTCCCGGATCGGACCAAATCGAATCAAATCAAATTAATTTTATTTCATTTTTGACCAGAATCGGGAATAAGTTACATTTTTCTAACACATAATGTAAAAGATAAGCAACAAAAGTAAGTTTTTTGTCAAGTACTTTCACATAAATTTAACTTACTACGCTCTACAATTTTCATCGTAAGTACTCATTTATTGACACTTCAATGAAACTAGAAGTGTAAGAACTTTTGAAAATAGAAACTGTCAAATCATTTGCAAAATACTCCATGTGAAAATTAAGAAAATTTTAATTCGCGAGCAAAAAGTATTAAGTAACATTAAAGAAAACTGCAGTCTACGAAGTTGACAATACAAATAATCAAACACGATAAGTTAGAAGCAACTGAAACCAATGATCCCATTTAAAAAGTTTAATGGTAGTAGAGGAACTTCGTAACCTATATTTGACAAGAAGAAATTAAGAGACCTCAGTTCAGCCTCACTGTGCCCCAGGGAGACACAATACTGTAACAAGTCAATCGTGAACATGCTTTAAGAAGATAACAGTGAAAGATACAGAAAAAAAATGCTAGCCTTTTGTTTCTTGGAAGTACGGTTGCGCCACGAATACTATTTGATATTGAGCGAACATTACAATTGAATACATCCTAAGCTTCTGAAATAAACATTTATTTCACCGCACTACCTTTGCTTGGTGTCTTTGGTAGATAGGGCACGTAGAGCAATAAACGATCTAAATGTAGGCAGCAACTATCAGAATTTTGCGCAATCTATTTAATCCTATCCAATACGATTACATTATGCACATATTTTACTTTAGGTCGGGAAAAGGAAAGGATATAATTATCCTTTTTTTTCTTTTGAAATAAATTTGGTTAAAATACGATACGGATTGTGTTTGTTCACCGTGGTAGAGTAGGTAAAATAACTATTAAGGTTTGTGGACGACGTGTGGATCATAATTAACTATTGTATTTTATTATATTTCAGATAACTTTCATATTTAATTATACAGAAACACCTGCGTCGTAAAACTAATTTAAATTAAATAGTAAATTTCTTAACTTGACCTGTGACCATAGATTTATACATCGTAATTTTTTTCTTAAAAGCTACTAAAGCAACTACAAAATTTACGCTTAACTATGCAGGATGGTTTTCCGAAATATGAGTTGCTGTGATTTTCAAAGGTTCTGGTGAGTATATGTAATATTTGCTTGTACCTATCTCATCTGCCTATTGCCAACCTGCTGCAAAAAAACCTATATGTTTGCTCGACCATCTCCAAGTACTTATAGAAAGTAAGATCAGTTCAGAAATAGCTATTCAATCGTAATTTGTTTAAAAATGAGTAAAAGTTTAATATGTAATCATACCAAAAGATCGAAACGGGTTAATTGGAATAAAACCAGGAGTGTATTTTCAATTTTATTGAACATTAATAAAGCAGTAAATAAAATTTTTACAGTATTAACATAGCATTTAATAGTCAACGGCTGAACATAAGCACTAACACCGAAAGGATGCCATTAATAATAATTTATAAATAAATATTTCTGGCATCTAACACACAACGCCATCTAGTTCTAAAGTAAATAGAGCTTATATTATGAGTACTATACTATAAGGCAGACAGAAATTTACATACTTTTTTATTGTGAATATATACATATTATACATAGAAAACACCCAAACTCTGAAACAAATATTTTCAGATCATACAAACATTTGGTCCGAGAATCGGACCCGAGACCTCAAGCACATCAGTCGCATACGCTACCACTGCGCCAATAAGGCAATCGAAATAAATATATATGCTAAGTAGATTTACACTTCATAAACTCAAAAATTTCTGAACCGATTGATCTCAAATTATGAAACGATATACCACTTAAACTATTGTTTTTATCTGCATAATATATACTTTGTCTTCAGCTAATTTCTCGTCAGCTCAAAACGTGACAGCGTACATCTATTTCTGTGTACAGACATTCCATATTACAATACACAATTGTATTGAATTTCTTTCAAAGATTAAAACACGAATCCGCGTGAAAGTTAAGTGTGAAGACACGTGTCATACAGTTAAGTTTAATTTGTTTACAAAACAAATGTTTGTATCAAAGAAGAGACATAAGGGTTTCCTATCTTTTCAACATGTTGTCAATAATTTTTTCGCTAAGAATATCAAAGAAAACTTTAAGAACGCAATACTAAAAAAGCAAATATTTGCACAAAGGCAGCGAAAAATAATATTTTTTGTTAAAATTAAAACCCTTGAAGGGCATCAATGGAAACAATACCTACGTATGGTAATTGCGAGGATCAATATCCGATGTTTACTGTGCCTGTTTTGTGTTCTGAAGGAAATTATTATCTTGCTAGCTGAGACACGCTGAGCCTACGGTGTTACCCGCGATATAACAACGGCCACGGGCATTGTCGTAGGGTGAAGCTGGTCTAAGAAATTCTCTCATAATAAATAATCAATTATTTTTTAACAAGCTTTTAAGGCACATGTATTGGGCTCTATATTTGTGTTAAATATACAGTATATTGCGATACAGTGGTTTTATTGAAACCAACCTAAGTGGCGCGATATTGGAGGTTCATATATAATATTCTATGTAATTTCCTGACCTTACGTAACATTTTTTTAATTGATAGGACCTTAATACCTAAAACATTGAGCCTTAAAAACCCACTTGTTAAAACGCTATAAGACTGGTGAAAAAAAAAACAAATCCGTTCAATGTTGTAAAAAATAACTGGATGTTTATAGTTTACGAACGAATGAACATTAATTTTAATTATATACGGTTGTGCAGTCATGTAAGAAAATTTTATGAGTGTTTTTAAATGTCTCTCGTTAGAAGGCGGCTGTTGTACAATGCCCCCAAAGCAATATGCTTTGGTTTATATAACTATCTACAACTGACTAACTAGGGTTCAGACTCATGCATATCTTCTGGAATTTTAAAGTGAGACTCTTTGTTTTTCCTCATCCAGTTAGATCACATTTTGGAAAAAAGTATCATAACTTTCTGCAGATTCCATGTTATTGTAGTATTCACCTACAAATGTATATATATGACTTTGATATGGGGTCTCCTGCTAAAAGCTTTCCTACACTTAAAAGGAGGCCTGTTGACAAAACTTCTAATTCATTATTCTATACTAATAAATAAAATTCATGAGGCGCTCATAGCCTAGTTGCACTCGATGATTAGAAACAATCACCGAGGGTAAGCAATGACAGCGTGGTCAGTACCTGGATGGGTGACCGCTGGTGGTATGTTACCATGAGCATCTCCGTGATTCAGAGGTCACGCGGTAAGCAGTCTGTCACAGTTGTTATCGTACGATAACAGTCGTGAAGCTTAGTTGGAGGCCTTTGGGCGGCTTAAAAACGGCAAGATTACGTAGCCACAGTGGGACATTATGGGTTGTAGATGAAACAAAATTCAAATCTCTGCTTCTAATTTCAAATTGCCAGTTTTTCACTTAATGACTAGATGCTGTTGAGTGTTGCATGTCCGAAATATCTATTTCTATATCTATACAGGTACGATACTTTCATCAAAAAGGCTTTTTTTTTATTTTGTCTATCTGACTGTTTGTTCCGACTAATCTCTGTCATGGCTGGAACTCTTTTGACAGGACTTTCACTGGTAGATGGCTGATGTTACAATGAATAACTAAGGCTACTTAGTCTATAACAATATACTAAGTATTTAAGACTAACGATTTGCGCCTCAAAGTGGTACTCGCTACAATTGCAGGCGCGTGGAAAACCGTGGGGAGGAGCTAATCAATAATATAAATCTTCTAAATTTAATTTCAAAAACATAAAACAATCCACGACTATCCCCTGTACCCTCAAGGTGCTACACAAGGTTATAGTGAACTATTTAGGCTCATTTTCAGAGATATTATTGATCTAACAATTTTTCTGAAAATTGCCCATTTCAAAGAAGATACGGTAAGTATAATGATGTCGAAATTAGGCATTAGACCTTAATAAACTACTAACATTTTTTATGTTTGTTAATAGTTTTGTACCAATTCTACACTTCTTGTAACTATAACATTAAATGTGTCCGTAATAATTAATACTACAAATAAATAAAATTGGAGTGTCTGTCTGTAATATTAAAATAATCGCTTTTTATTAAATGCAAATGTATGTATACATGGTACATATACCAAAACATCATTTTTTTCAATTTTTGTATGTCTGTCGCCTGTCGGTTCGTTTCGGCTAATCTCTAGAACGGCTGGACTTATTTTGAAGCGACTTTCACCGGCAGATAGCTGGTATAATAACGATAAACTAAGATTACTTCTTAGACAAGCTACGCCCCACGGCATTGTGGTTGTTGTTTTATCGGGTAACACTGCGGGAACAGCTAGCAAAACAATAATTTCCTTCAGATCACAGAAGCAATTACCATACGTAGGTATTCTTTCTATGAATGCTCTTAAAAGTATTAAAGGGTTTTTATTTTAGCAAACAATATTTCTTGTCACTACTATCATACTCTGGTCTAGTGCCTACTAAGTATTGATTTGTGTAAATATTTTTTTTGTAGTATTGCGTTCTTAAAGTTTTTTTGACATACTTAGCGAAAAAATTGTTGACAAAATATTGAAAAGCTAGGAAACTTTACGTGTCTTCATAACACAACAATATCTCTTTTGTAAACAAATTAACCTTACCTCGACACGTGTCTTCACACCTTGCTTTCAATAATTCAAAAATCCCAATGAGCATATTTGTCTATTGCTGCCCAATACAAAATGCTGTGTGAAGATTGTACATCAAAGAGTTTATTTAGGTTTCCTTAAGTGAAACATATAAATCGTTTTCTCGGAATATACAAAATTGTAAAACTTCAATAACTGCCTTGAAATCTTTATTTTCTACACAATATTGTATATTGTACAATAAATGATTAATATCTGCTATGAATATATATATATATATACATATAAGCGTATTTTGTACTTATAATGTCTATTTCGTCGTTTAATGTCTATAATACAATACCTCATATTATTATTTAAACTCTGAATCTGGCTTTATTCCGAGATTTCTTTGTAACAGACATAACAATGTTACATTCTCATCAAAGAATAACGTAATTCGTGAACGCTTTATACAACAGCTTTTATTGTTTATTTTATTGAAGTGCACTTGAAAGTCGAGACGTTCTTTTGCAATATCTATATTAAATCTATGGTGTTTGGAAGTAACATTTATTTAGTTTATCGATCGATCGATAGATGGCGTATTTTAAGATTTCTGCATTGCGATATAGTTTGGTTCACAAGGCGGCTTAAATAGACCCAACATTTATTTTTTAACAAGCTTTCAAGACAAATGTATTGGGTTTTATACTATTTTGTACTTTGGTCGTTTTATTGAAATTATCCCAAATGACGCGACAGTGGTGTCAAAGTGCGCCTTGCAAACACATGGATAGAACTTAATTTAAATAATATCCAGAAATCAGGACTAAAATCTATATAAATAAATACAAAGGAATTGTTAATTTGTGATTTCAAATTAAGAGCTTTCATTTAATCCATATTGTAGTGTATGTGTCTATTCAGTCACCTCACTCGGTTACTCATTCCAGCATTCACTCACTCGCTCACTCTATTTTACAAAAGAATAGTCTCTTACGCTCCATGTTTGGTAAGTGTTGGCAAGTCTGTCCACTAAGTGATTGAACGAGTCTGCGCAATTTACATCCCTTCCAATAGGCGGATACTACACATAATATGAAAGTAAATGAAGTATTAAGTAGGTATTTTTTATGACTCCTACCCGTCTTATTTTTGGACTTTTCGATGTATCTAATGGAGTTACCGTGGGAGGGCCTCGTTTTGGCAGAAATGGGCCGGCTCGACTAGAGTGATACCACCACGGCTTCTCAGAAAAACGGTGAGAAACCACGCTTGGGCTGCATTTCGCTGACTGAATGAGGATAGCAGAGGACCATATCCCAATCCCTCCTCCATCCCCCTCCCCATCCTCAATGACCGGCAACACACTTGTAACGACTCTCCATGCGTGCGGGTGTCCATAGGCGGCGGTAATTACTTACCATCAAGCAAAGCAAAAAATAAAGTTAGAATGCATCCCGAATGCCTTCAATAAAAAGTTTAAATGTGTATTGCACCTTTGTTTTTATTTTTTGTTTGATTTGTTTAGGACAGTATCGTGCCTCCAAATTTTAATGAAACAATTATATCTGCTGTAATTCTCCTGAAATGGATGTTTCATATATTTTATTACAAATTATTTCGTGAAAACACATGATGCTGATAGATGATGTTTTTGCTAATTGGTAACCATAAAATGCAAATTCTTAAAAAAAAGTATAATTTACAATCCAATTTAACGCCATTCGGAAAATTGGAAGTTAATATAACTAATACACATTTACATAGATACTTGTATAAGCCAAAAAGATTTAACACTTTTTGTATACTGTAACGCTGTGGGAGTGTCGCTGTTGAGCTGCTGTGTCACCACTGTGGACTAACTGCCATGTCAGGTGTCATGTCTCTCCAATACAAAAGGGAGGGTCCTCCAACCAGGCGAAGGATCATGCCTGGCGGGCACGATCTAACGGTTGATATTGGGTATTTGTACATATTCTAATCGGTTCGAGAACTTCTACATCGTGAAACAGGATTAATAGTTACTCCGTGGAATTCGTTACTTCGTGATTCTGTGTATCTTCGGTAGATGGAACTGAAATACGTTTCCGTTGCGCTGTATGGGGAAGTCGCCACTATATATTAATATAGATAAATAGCCTTAGTAACTTTAGAACCCCAAAGTAACTTTAAGTTATTAACTTACCAGTACTGAGATGCCCTAGCAAGTAAAGTTCGTAAACACGATAACAAAAAACATAAAAGCTTAGTAAATAATAACGAACTTAGAAAACATAAAAGGCAAGCAGTAATTTAATCGTATACATGGTACCTAAAATAAAAGATTAAATCAATACTTATCTGATCTTTACTCAAGGTCAACTCCGATTGAGCACATTTGCTGTTTGTTGTAAGTAGTTAATAGTTTTACAGCCTCTTTACATTTTAAAACTTTAATTGATTTCAATAAGTTTTTTTTTTTACTTAAATCAAGGTAATTTAAATTTTCTGTAAAATTTTCTTAACCATTTAACAGTTGAGATGATAATCATTGCTGTTTTCCGAACAGTTCGACTCACAAATAATGTAATAACAAAGAGACCATTGTTTCCAATGTAAGTATAAATTTGATTCATAACCAAATCCCAAGTATACAAAGAATAGACACGATAAAAGCATTCGAAATATAGGAGGGTCTAAGTACTTCGTTTACAATTGAAGCAGTATTCGCTCAGACGTGTTCAGTTGGCAAACCAATCAGTTTTTTTTCTACGAAAATAAATTACCTCGAAGTACCCCGAAACAATTCAGTTCATTTGGTACAATGATCTATCTATTTGTGTTAAATTTATTTATATATAATTTTATCGAATTTGGTCACATAGCGATCACTCTTGTTACCATGCCCTCAAATTCGTTTTGGAGCTCATTGGTTTCTGATAGGAATAAAATTCCGTCAAACACGGTTTGAACAAGTTTTATTTTTGATTAAAGAAAAAAAATATTGCACTTTAATTCAAGAAACCTAATAGAAAAACATCAACAACATACTATATATAAATTATATGTAAAATGCCTATGTGGGCACATGTAAAAAGAGTAGTCTTGTCTTCTCATAAGAATAAACAATGCGTAAAGTAATATATAATGTTTTGGAAGAGCTGCGGCACAGTCTGTTCGTAATAACTTCGCCCTTCAGACCCGGTTAATCAGCACTATAATACTATCATAATTCTGCTTATCAGCACATGAAAACCCGTCCAATTTGCTAACCCATCCTTAGGCGGAAATTGTATTTACTTGAAAACTTAATAAATATACAATGTGTAGAAAAATGTGTTACGATTTGCGAACCTTTTTTTGTGATTTAAACTATACGTTAATGTCATTTACTTTTTTTATATATATATATATTTAAGCTGCCAAAATGACTCTGCCCTGCCTGATGGAAAGCATGAGCAGAATCCAAGAGTGGTGGTCACCATCCTCAATGCGAAAAAGAACAATGCAGCATGGTGACCCACACTATGGCGGCCTGGGGGAAGGGTGATGGTGAGGGGGATAGGGGGCGTTGGATTGGGGTATGGGCTTCCGGTATCCTCACTCACTCGATAAAACACAGCGTAAGCGCTGTTTCACACCGGTTTTCTGTGAGGCCGTGGTATCACTCCGGTCGAGCCGGCCCATTCATGCCGAAGCGTGGCTCGTATATTAAAAGAAATAGATAACAATAATTGTCTGTATAGTTATTTTTTGCTTAATTCATCAATTTATGTATCGACAGCTCTTGAACGTGAAAAATAATAATTGTATTACATTTACAATAACCAACTCATTTAGTTATAGTTCTGTTTCAATTAGTACATCAAAAGCATTGGTGAAAGTTCAAAGAACATGTAATGTATTAAAATTTGATTACGTTCTTTATCAGATGCTATTAACTTATATAAGTTTATAGCTTATATAAACAATACGATATATAAATTCGAAAGAAGTGATATTACACTTTTTTCAAGTTTCAGTTATAACTTTGAGGTTTAGGCGGGCGCCACGCATTATTCATGCGCCAAGTGTTGTGAGTTTATATCCCACATGGGGCAACACATTGTATGATTCACGAGTTCTGAGTCTGGGTGTTCTTTGTGTCCGTTTCATGTATGTTTGTATGTGAATGTACACTTCAAAACTAAAGCAGAAGTTAACTTTAAAAATAACTTCTCTGACAAATCTTTGTGTCACATTATCGTCCTGACATACATAGATATTTACCTAAAGTTTGAGTTTTAGTTTTTCTTTTGAAATTTAGAAGATATACCTTAAGAAGTTACCATAAAAATACTTAATAGCAGTCCTAATGAATTCATCATAATTAGTTATAATATATAATGTAATAAGTTGTTTTCAACAGCATACATTTCAGGACTATTATGAATATTGAAAAAAATATCTAAGAAGAAATAACGGTTTGATAAAACTCCTCACCCTAAGTTGAGTGCTTCACCATTTTATTACATAAAAAACTAATTATTACGCAATGACATCTACTAAAGTTTCCTGTAATAAAAATTCTTTAAGTTCATACATAAAATAGAAATGTTGTGTAGATTTATCTCCCTATTTCTATTTGTGTATATTAATCACAATAAAATTTATTTTGTACTAGGGGTCCCAGCGAAGTTAGTACCATCATATTTTTTGTCGCGAATATTACCTAAATTACCAAAAAATTTGACTTATGTCCCGTGCTTGTGCCCCATTTATTGTTAGTTCAAATTATTAGTTTCTCATTGAAATGTAGAGTTATAGACTTAGAAAAAAGTTTTCTTTTAATTTTCTTTTATACAAACTTTATACTGACAATAACAAACGCATTAATAAAAGAATTATCTAATTTATTGCATTCGACCTAATGTTATGCGCGTACATAAATATCGGTGATTCATTTTTATTTTATTTATTTTTAATATTAAATAGAAAATTCTTGAATCAATGTCAGTTGATTGTTCCACTTATAATTTTAGAAGAAATGCACACTGTCAGTAGGCACTTTAAAATAAATTAATTTGGAAGTCGTCGAATTAATTTACGAAGTTACAAATCAACAAGTTTTATTGGTACTCGATGGAAATTTAAATGAATCCATTCTTTGAAGTAATTACGTCCAAAATATAATAGTATAAACTTAAGTTAGTAATTTCGAACTAAAATACAACCAACAACAACTAAAATACACCAGAGAAAACATAATTTCTCTTTATTTTGTAAAACAATCAAACTGAATATCTCTACGTAATTTCAAAATAAGATGAATCAGAAAACTTACTCTTTCAATAAATATTTAATTTAGAGAGTTAAAAGGAGTCATTCTTATTAATATATTAAGAACTGAAAACGTTCTATTGTTAGCGAGCGTAATAGTAGAGGATACCTCACTTCGATATTAAACATTGGGTTGACTATTTTTATATAAAATACATATTTTTCATTGATTTATTTTATTTTATTGTTTATATAATGATATATAGCCACAGTGTTTATGTATTTGTATTACTTTGAAACTTATATATTTCATTCTTTGTAATGTATATGTCACCGTAAGATTGTAAATACCATTAGTTTATAATCTATCTAGCGAGATTGTAAACCGTTTAAGATTTGTGATACATTTCTTACAATTACCACTACAACTTTTCGCTATAGTCTAAGATCCCGCTGNATTTAACTAAGCAACTTTATATGATAATTAATAGAAAAAAATTAGCTTCAATTTGACATATAATTAATGAAAATAGGTTATAAACGTATAAATTTATCGAAATCATACCTGTTTACACCTGGCTGCAAAGAGGTGCGGCCAGGTGCGCAACGGCAACCGTGATTTTTTAGAATCTTCATATTAATTACCGTGATGTAGACGTTATTTTATTTAAAAAATAAATAAACGAAATTTTTTACCAAAAATTAATTAAAAATAATTTAATTAAAACTAATGGCGGCCAAATTTTGATAGGCACCCTAGCAAATATATATTCTCTTAATCATAAATAAACATAAAAATTTGGTTTTAAGCAAAAAGTCGATGAGCACACCAATCCCGCAGCGGGATCTCGTACTACTAGATTATAATGTATCGAAGTAAAGCCGTTCAATCACAATCTGTTGCGCGTCAAATGTCAACTGTCTCTGATTAATTGGCCTTACAATAGGACTCTATGGCCATAGAGTTAGGTTAGGTCAGGACTTCTTTGATTCGTCAAAAAATAACGAACGATAATTGACTGATAATTCTAAGGCCCGTTTTTCAAAATGCGTCTCAGTCGTGAATTTGTAATTTTAGAACTAGTTTTAAGAAGAGATTTAAGTATTGAACGTCTCTTGAACATGATTCACTGATCTGAACTGATGATGATCAAGTGAGTATTTAAAACTGTGCTTATGTCAAAAACTCCTCTCAAGAATAGATTTTGACAGATGTGATCTTCAATTCACTCAAAATACTCATTTAACTATTTATATCAATTAATATTACACACAAGCTTTTTGTTTATCAAATACACTAATATGACATTTTTAAAATATAAAAACCAAAGCATAGTTTGACAATTCAACATGATAACAATTGATATCAATTTAAACGTTCCGTTACAGGTAATATTAAGCCATTTTTATTTTAATATTGTTATTAAATTAATTTTAGGGCAAGCTACTTCTTATTACATCTTATTACGGTTACATTGAAGCATTAGCCAATAGTGTATTATAGATGAACTTATACTTTATTTCAAATAAATTATGTATGTTAAATATATTTCTTTTAATATAATTTGATGCGTGATACGGAACAATAATTTCGGTAATGCAGTAATATAACTAAGAACAAACTGTGAGTTGAGATTAGTTACTAAGAATAATGTTAGCTGAGGAGAACTTAAAACGCATTCTATAATGAGAGCGACAAACTTAAAACTAGTTTCAGCTGATCAGAGTTCAACGGATACTTGAGATGCCGTTTAAAATACGGGCCTTAAGCTTTAAGGTATTTTTAACATGAAATCAACTTACAATCACAAAAAATACTTTACATTTGGCAACAAACGAATTAACAAGCAAATATAGCGGTGCGAGACATATGCTGTTCAACCAATCAGCGCGCAATATGCGAACCGTCGCACACCATATCCACGCACTCTTTCTTCACTGCCAATCGTATGGATTGTTTTATAGACTCCAAATTATCATGGTGTTTATAGCAAGCCTTTCTAGATAATGTAAGTCTTCAGCTCTGATGAAGTCCGGAATGTTCGTTTCGTAACAAGATTGGGTGGATCGAGTTTTATGATTCGGTGCCGAGTCTTGCTGTCAGGCGCATCACAGTTGACAAATTGATACTAATTGTTGATTTCTTTAGAGCATAAATACGGTCATTTTTTGTTAAAATATTGCTCTAATGTACAAAACTCATGAGAATTTTTTTCACATTTTAATATCACATTAATTACGCAAAAGGTAGTCACAAAAAAATATTGTTATCGGTCATCCATGACCGTGGCATCATGGCCGTTAACAAAATTTTTCTGTGATCTCCCTTTACGTACCCCTTAAGCAGTTTTTGATTTCACCACCCTATTCCTTTTTAAATTATCAGTTAAGAAATGTGCAGTGCGTATCTTATAGATTGCAAATCCTAAGTCATCTTTTAAAATACGTGACATTAATTTAGGTACTATCTTCGTATCCCGAGATAAAATCTTTTGCATTCGGACAGGATTTCTTCGAATTCTTTCCCTTATTGCTTTGGTCGCCGTTTTCATACGAATACTAAGTGAACGGCCAGAACTTTTTCTGTCACAAATAGAAGAGGTTACATTTTACCTATCAAGAGCTCAGTACACATACATTTGACTAATGCGAAGCGTATGGAGGATGTTAAAAATTGTATTTGGTTGTATACCTTTTTTGTGTATTGCAATCATTTCATAAATCACGATTTGCTTGCCTTTATCACCCCACTCCATTTTAATATCACAAAATATTTTACAAACGCGAAATATTACGCAAAAAAAAACACAATGAACAATCGTATAACAATTACAGATTCCAAATTCAAAAGTAACATTTTGTTTAATTTTAATTGTAACAGTATTTATGACCAGGCTAAGTACATCAGTTGTTTTAGTACATAACTTATGTGCGCCTAACTCACCCAAAGGTTGACTGGTAAAGAGTGCCTCGGGCATTATGTCCACCGATGTACAATAATGCATAAAGTTATAAATATATATTTTTCTTTTTTTTTAATAAATTATATTATATATTTCATTTTTAACAATCAAACATAATCAAATAATTCATTTTATCATAGTATCTGGATCGTTCCTTGCGCAAAAGTGCTAAATGTGCATGATGCACCAGCGTTGCCCCGCTGGATAGCAACGGACATCTTTTGCACCAGGAACGAGCCAGAGCGGGAGTCACACAGCATCCTCCAATATTTCCTTCAGTATCCTTTTGGCAACAATGTCTTTTCATACCCCCTGGACATGCGGAGCCACCAGATATGACTGTCCCGTGTTGATTGTAGTCACCGTCACTATTAGTAGAAAGAGTGACAGTGACGAGGCTTGCGACCTTATGCGCCGATGCTAGGAAAACCGGCAATGCAAGGTTCAATATACGTCTCAGTCCGATACACCGTTCCTTATTGGCATGGATCCACTGATGTAAATCGCGGGAGACGTTGAGGATCGACTCAGTAGCTTCTCTTAACATACCATCGGATACAGAGACGGACACCGGATATTGCCAGGCTGGAGTGGTCCGAAGCAAATAAGTAACTTTTGGCACCACAAAAGAAATGCTTAGCAGAAAAAATGCAACATGGGCAGAGAGTTGCCCCAAAGCAAGCAGAAGATTTTGACGGGCAGCGATGGCTTCTCGAACTGCCTTCAGGAAAATACAACTCTTATTCAACGCACACAGCGAAACTCCGTACATAAAAAGCCACACTTTAGGGTTTAACTTAACGCTAAGTTAGAAGTTACACACCTTAGTCAGGCCACCCATAAACGTTGCCCATTTTCACCCGCCGCCTGAGAGATAGTTTGTTCGTGCCCCGAACGAATACTACCTAGACCCGCCGTGGAAACCACTTTAAATCGTGACCAACGCAAGGGTCACATCCCCCGGTGTTACTGTGAAGGCAATTAAGTGGACGCGACAGAACGGGATCGCCAGGGTTTTAGGAGTCCTCTGAGCAAATTTATCGCTTGACATCAACTGGCAGACGGTTCCCCGCAGGTCTCCCTCAAGTACCTTATTTTCAATTATATTTTGTATTGAATACGTCCCGAGGTTAGCCAGCAAGCGGCCGTCTTCATCCTCAAAGTGATAGAAATTCGCTTTCACCTTAGCCGTCATATTACCTATTAGAGATCTAGAAGGTACCCTCAGTGTACTAAAGGTGAAAGAAAGAAGCACAAAGCAGCCCTCCATACTGTTACTCGTCAAGCATCCTTGTATTATACTGCACAATTTGCTAGCGGCTTGGTTACGAACAGCCTTAGGAATGTGCCGAATCACCGGAATGCTCCCCTTCAAAGCCTCCCTTGCGCATCTGTGAGCTAATGTCAATATAAGTCGCGGCTTGCTGGGCGTCCGTGGGGCTCAAACGTAATAGATTAAATAAATAAAATATTTTTATTTTGTCATAATACGAAAGTCACAGCTAAAGTTTCGCAGGTAAATAAAACTAGCCATGGAACAAAATTTCACCGCCAAACGGTCTAGTTTTTCAATTAAAAGAAAATATTTGATTTTAAAAAATGGATCGAGGTTATTTCAATAAAAAGTTGACTCACAGTACTTAGTTGCATTTCTTTAATTAAATTTATTTAGTCCATGTTACTTAAACTGTATTATTTGAATTAAAAATATATTTGAAGCCGGCCGTTCACATTCTATTAAAATCTTCCTGTTTGAAAATGACTTGACCTCCTAACATTACACTGTAGCTAGTTAATATGGAAATATCTTGGTATTAGCATAACGCCAAAGGATAATAGCATTTTGTATTAAACGAAAATGATCTGCCATTAGATCCAGCCCCGTTAAACCAAAACTATTATAAAGTTTTATTGTTTGTAAGTAGAATAAGAAACGAGATGAGCAAAAGCTTATTTCTTAGGGCAAAAACAGACGTACAGGATAGGATAGAATTAATAGCAGAGACCTTGTCCAATTAGTGAACCAAGCGTCGGGATCCCATGATATTATTCCTGGATATTTTTCAAAAATCTGTTCCTAAAAAGTCAGGAAAAAACACAGTTACAAATAATATCGCTAAAATATGATCTGTAGTTATAAATGTAAATTATACCCGGGCCTGTAAACAAAATAGTAAAAATAAACAGGTTGAAATTTACTAGATCTTATAAAAGAGGAACAAAATGTATTGAAATGTAATGCCGTATGTTCGTAAAAATATCGTCTCCGTTATTTTCACAAACGCGAAGCGTGTTTGTCGGTATAAAACAGTTTGCGAGCTATTACATCCGCTTCGACCCTAATTTAAATGCAGAAATGGAACAGCTATGATAACAAAGTAAATCAGTTACTTTATGGCCGCCTGTTACTAACGGACAGCCTAGGCTTGATACTCCAAAAACTTACATACATTCATAATTTTGATTGAATCAACCATGCATGTCGTCTTATTTTAGTTATAGTATTTATTTAAGTATGAATATTTTATATATGAGTACATTTTAGTAAATGTATGTTATTTCAGAAGTTACTTCAGCCAAAATGCTCCTACTTCCTATTTTCTTTGCTTCACCTAGATGTTGACCAGTACAGAATGCCTCAGGCATTAAGTCCGCCTATGCACCTAAAGTGAATGATATATAATAAATAAATAAATAATGCCAATATAGGCTTTGGAGAGAGTTATTTAGTTATGGTCAATATTATGATTGTTCTACTTATTATATATTTAAATCTATATGCACAAAATTTGCAAAGACGGACTTAAAGGCCTAGGCATTTTCTGCCAGTCGACCTTAAGGCGATTCAGAGCTAGCCATGGTAGATGCACAGAAATAGCTGTAATTTATAAAAGAAAATAAATATACAAAAACTAATAGTAATACTAATTGTAATATAATAAATAAGCATTTAAATACATAGCCAGAGAGTTTCTGACACACAGATGCAACTTGTTTTCGCCAACTGAAAGTTGTGTCAATGTACAATCCGAGGTCCTTCACATTTCATAGAATACAATAACAATGTCATTGTACGTAAGTACTCAATAGAAACTAATTTAACTTCACATACAATATGAAATATTTGTTGTTGAACTTTTTAAATAATTAAGCGATATTCAATCGATAATTAATACTGGCTGTACTGTTTGAATCTAAGTTTTAAGTAAACCCTTTGAGTTTGGTTTATGGTAATTATCAAGATACGCCTAATTTATTGTTTGTTCCAGTGACCTAGGTATTATAATTAAAAAAGTGATAATATTTTTACTAGTCTCTTTGGTCCAGTAACCTAGTTATTATGATTATAAAAGTGATCGATATTTTCACTAGTCCATACTTATATCATAAAGCTGAAGCGAATAATAAATTATATTTTATGTGGTTTGTTTAATTGAACGTGACAAGGTATACTTATTTTATGGTAAACAATTACTCATTTAAATATCTATTTTTACTTTGTGTTATTTACACTTGTCAACAGAAAATTATTTTTAAATGAATATTGCTAACGGAAGTTGTACTGATTGATTTTTTTTATTTGTTTCAATCTACTAATATTGGATTGTAAATGAAAATATGTTTATATATACTTTAGAAAATTTTTCTAATAATTATAATAAGCATGGTCAATTTGAATAATACACGATAGGTCATTTTCGTAAATTATTTGACAAGGGCCAGTAAAGTATAAAAACGACGGTATTTGCTTTGGCATTTGCATGTAGCAGCTACGGAACGGAACACCAATACTAAGTTAAGTACATTTGTATTTATTTGCTATATTATTTGCCATATAAGTTGCATTATGGTGGACAGGCATTGTCATTTAATATAAAATATATAAACAACAACCCATAATGTCCCACTGCTGGGCTCGGGTCTCCTCTCAGGAGAGGGTTAAGGCCATACGTCCCCACGCTGGCCAAGTGCGGGTTGGGGACTGGCAAGAATACGTTGTGGCTACGTAAATCTTGCCGTTGGATGTTTTGAAGCCGCCCGAAGGCCTCCAACTAAGCTTCACGACTGTTATCGTATGATAACAACCGGGACCGACTGCTTAACGTGACCTCCGAATCACGGAGACGCTCATGGTAACATGCCACCAGCGGTCACCCATCCAGGTACTGACCGCGCCATCGTTGCTTACCCTCGATGATTGTTTCTAATCACCGAGTGCAACTGGGCTATGAGCGCCTTAATATATAATATATGTAATATTGGTGTTTTGTCAGTACATTGTATTTATTTGCTATTAGGTTATTTTAGGGTAGATTGACATTAGTATAACGTACAATGTTATTTTCTTGTTGTAATTAAGCAATAAAATATATAAATAGCAATGTTATGTGTATTAATCACTTACCAATGGTACGAGCAGTTATGATACTAAACAGAATATCACCACCAAAACCAGGTGGTCAGTATTATTTCTTAACTTTCAATATACTCCTTGAACTTCATCCTAACTGTGGGTACATAAATAAAAATCTAACAAACGCGATAATTTCAGGTATTTCTGGGTTTGAAAAAATGATATCGTATTAGATAGCCCATTTATCGAGGAAGGTTATCTGTGGGCTATATTTCATCACGTCACGACCAATAGGACAGGAGTATCAATGAAACATGTATGGAAAACGGGGGAAAAATATTTATTTTAAGAGTTTTCATGGCGTGCGGAGCGTAAACGGTTATTCAAAAAAGTTATAGATTCTTTACCTAACAAATTTCCAAAAAAAAATACACCATAATTATGTATCTTTTTTAAGGTTTGCTCTCTACAATAGTAAACAATGTTTTCATGTTGTATAACATCACACCTTCTCACACGTTCTCAAGGTGATAGAGCCACGCTGTGATGTGCTGTGACGCCTAGGTGTGATGTAGTGAAGAGGGTAACCTCTCACAAAATACCAACAGGGTGGGTTACCGTGCTGCATTATCTGCATTCACAATGATTATGATGACCACTACTCTTGGATTCTGCTCATGTTTTTCATCAGGCAGAGAAGAATCACCTTGGCAAGCCCTTATAAAAAAAACACGCTACGGGCATAATATGTTGGTTTGTTTGGTTGAACGCGCTAATATAAGAAAGTTCTCGTCTGATTAAAAAAAAACTGTTTTATAGCCCAGTTATCGAGGAAGGTTATAGCTAGATATCATCACGTTACAGCCAAATGGAGCCGAGTATGGCTAAAAGTTTTTACAAGAACAGGGTACATTATTCCTTTTTAAAGCTTCTATTGCGAGTGCTGCGTAATTGGTTATAGCTTAACAAAAATAATGTACTTATGAAAGAATTGTTCTCCTTTTAAAGTTCTATATAAAAAAGCCCCAACAGTATGTGTTTATCTTTTAAAGTTGACTTATTACTACTGGAAAACTAATTTGCTTGCTCCCGTTGTTGTAATTTTACTTTGGTTGGTAAGTCTACAAAAACTTCAAGGGGAACAAAAGTTCATGCGAATAGTAGTCCTTAATAAAGTCATTAAAATTTAATAACGTTTTAAAACATGCAATAACATCGTAAGATGAGATCAGCACTCACGAAAGATAAGTTTGGAAATAAGTAACTCACTCTTAAGCTTGTTGATTTTTATACTAAACATGTGTATTTAAACAAATACCAAATATGTTTCGTATATATGTACTAACAGAAGCTGAAGAGTTTTCAATTGTTGGAACAAACGGCTTATATTTAAAAGTAACGCTCTGACCTTCTTGAATTGTATAGTTTCTTCTTAGTTTTAGTATATACAGTATAGAGTAGAATAATAATAAATAAATAACTATCATATATCAATATCAATTATCAACTTAAAAATATATTAACTTTGTTATTTATCCACCGGTTTCTTAAAAAAGAATGGTCCTATCCTCAAGGCATTATTACTGGAAAGTCGAAAATATTTACACCAATAGAACTGTTTTAAAGAAATTTTAGTTAGTTACCTATAGAATTAGGTGTAGGTGGGCCAAACGTTTTAACATAAATCATAAAAGTGAAAATAAGATATATGTTTCCAAATTATTGTTGAACGAAAAGTCTATACAATAACAGTTCAAGTTATGTTAGCTATGTTGCAAGAAAATACGAGAAAAATTAATAAAAAATGGTCACTAGTCGAACTACATGCAATGTATAAATTGTCATAAATTTAAGAAAACGTGTACACTAGCTGTGAATCACAGTGAAACTGCTATTTCACCTTTCGCAAAAGCAACGTGCTTTATAAATTTATGTATTCACTTTAAACTCTTTGGTATCTGTACGTTTACAAAATCAATACTACTTCGGTATGTAAAATAAATAACATTCTGGAATTCTGGAATTCAACATTTTCTCGTATGCACATTGACGTTTATCTCCAATCTGTGATTATAAATTTATTTATCCCATTACCAATTCGAAGAAGTCTATCAATCACAATAAATTAAATTGTTAAAATGATAGTTAATCCGAAATTCTCTTGAGAATAGCCGGATTAACTTCAACCAATTACTTTTTAAATAAGAGTTGAAGGAAAGACAAATTGTAAAAGATGGCAGACTGAATTGCGAAAAAATGAAATTATTTCTTTTTTGTATCTAACCTGCAACGCTTGTTACCCAGCCAATATTTAACCACTAATTTAATCGCCATTACTCACATGGACCATGTTCCGTATCAACTCAATATTGAAGCACTTTGATGCAACTTATTAATTTAGTATACCGCGTGTATAAGTTTCATACTCTTTTCTTGCATATTGTGAGTAACACAATCAAAATACAAGACAGTTCTTTACAAATTATTGAAAATGAGGCAGATATATCAGTTTACGGAATTTAATTAAAGACGTGATACAGAGTGAAAAACTTTGGCTGTAACATAAACCTAATACAACGTGCAATAGTAAAGAAGTTAAATAAACCTGTTATAAACTCTAGCTAACGTGAGCAAGTAATACGCGCTCGACTATATCGAATCACGCTAGGTCATGCGTCAGTGTCATGCAAATTAATAAAAACCCATCGGTAATTTTCAGTCCGTTTATCTATTTTAAGTGAAAAGGGGTGTTTTTTACATGAAGCTCTTCTAACGTCAAATTAAATCGAAACCTTTTGGGAAACAATTCATATGCGTGCAAGTAGATCACCTTTCAATATTGTATAGCAGAGAAATCTTAACTTATGATAAACCTACTTGTACGCAGAGAAAGATACGGATTCGATTACCGAGCCTTGATGAAATCTCGATATCAATGAACAGTAATGAACAGTATTTCTACACTAGGAAGAATCTTGTGTCCCGGGGTACAAACATACATGAAATAAACACAAAAACACTTAGACTCAGAACAATAATTTGTGGATCGTATAAAGTATTGTCCCATGTAAAATCAGAACTCACAACAAGCGCAGCGCAGCACAAAGCGGCAAGACCGCTTAAATGACTACACTAGGTTAGGCTACCATTTTATAAATACCTTATGTCGTCGAAATGCTCGATTTAAGACAGTAAAATTGCCGGCACTTCCAATTTCAAGAGAACTATTTACTAGATGAATTAGACCAGTTTACTTTAGGTATATCCAGTTTACTTTAATTGCATTTTTATACACTAAAATCGAACGAAACAACGATTTTTTCAACTATTTAGTTACTTTAGTATACATTCACTAACTAATTTATACTGTAGCAATTAAATGCGAGTAGTAATTGTACATATTATTATTATCCGAGAGAGCTCATTCTTATTAACAAAACTTATGTTTCTGAGAATAAGACAGTTTGTTTTTTAATGACTACTCCCGCATTCTGTGTCACGTGGGATTTGAACTCGCAACATTGGACGCAGTAAAAAGCTGTGTGTCGACCGCTTAAACCACTAGGCCAACTGTGCAGTCATATAAAAATGTACAAAGCTTATCTGTTCATTTTAAAATAATAATATAATTTCAGTAAGACATTCTAATGATTCCAAGTACGTATTTTATGTTCCAACAGACGAAATCGAGACCAGTCTCGCGTTACTCAAATTGAAACTTATCTCCCACGGGACTATTTTACTCGACCCATTCGATAGATACTGGAATGGAATGGAAATAATACTGTTTAACTTTACATATATTTCTCGTATTTACCTATATGTTTAATATAAGATATACCTTTGGACGTGGAGAGATTCGACAATATAAATAAATGTTTGCCATCTAACAGTAGACAACACCTCAATAACACTGATTGTATTCTTTGTGTTTTTTTACAAATAGTTTTCTTATTTACTATGTTTGTTCTTCCTAAATCCCAGACCAGAAACGATGTATACTTAACAAGTACAATGGGGCCTCGGTTTCTTTTCTTGTTTTTATTTTACTTACTAAACAGATCAGTATTATCAGAAAACCCACATATGGTATACTCAAACTTCCTCTTACGACTAGATCAATTTAATCACGTTACCATGCTGTGAACAAGCTTTCATAATACATTTCGTTCTTTTATCACTAACCCCTAAGCCCAGCCAAATTTGCATCATGAATATTTATAAGATGAAAGTGGAAAATACTTTTTTGTTCCTGAAATCCAAATATAATGGCTGAGAGGTTGATCCGATAATAATTGAATCCAGTAGTAAAATGTTATTTTCCACTGTTAACCGAAAAGCACATAGCGTACCTATTTTGTTACAGAAAAAATCTTAATCTAAAGGCTATTCGAACCCAATGAGTAATTCTGATATCGAAATAATTTTAGTCAAAGATCTAAAAACTTTTTTCATGCGTTAATCGTTTATTTTTTTATGAAATAACTTTTTCAAATGATGACTCACTTAGGTAGTTTGGAATAACAGATCACGAAACAAGTACTAATTTATAAGTAAAAATTTATAAAACAACTGAAAAAGAAACGCCTTCCAAAAACAAATTACGCGCCATAGAACTGTCAAATTATATTTTTTTTCCTATTTAATTAAAATAGACAGTTTGACTTAGAACGATATTCTTTATATTATATGTTATATAAATTTGCGGCCTCATCTAGACCAGGAAAAGGTTGAGATTCATAATTTATTACCATAATATTCTACAGTACTATAAATAATTTATTACGCGACATAGAACTATCAAATCCTATTTATTTATGGTTTTATGAAAATATGCAATTTGACTTGGAATGATATTATTATTAATTAATCTATGTTTTAATGTTCTTTCAAAGTGCTGCCAAATTTACTGTATGCTAATATTTTTATTACATTTTGAAGAATTCAAAATAATTTATCACTACTATTTATAATTAAACTATTTGTATTTATTTATACTACATTGTAGGAATATGAAATTACATATTTCTTTTATTTTTATCCTATTTTCACCATCTTGGTATTTCAAACTATTTCAGTGAAATTTATTTGAGTCTTAATTTTTATTCGAATCATCTACAAATCATAATTCATTCAAGCCTCATGAAACTTGGACTTGCATTTAGTTACTTCACTGAGGCATTCTTTTCTGACATATACTATATACGCCATTCACATAGATCGTATATAATGATATGGGTTTGCCGATTGTGAACAGATATGACGAAAACTAGATGATGTTTCGTCACATGCACTAATAATGATCGGGATTCCAGGTGAGGTCGAACCCCGAGAAATGTCGATCAGAATTTTAAATGTTTTTTTATGCTTTATTCCTTTTTTAATTTGCTCTGTGAATTCTAAATTAATATTGTGCAGTACACATTTTAAATTTTCCCTTTGTTTTTAATTTTCTTTTAATAATATTGCATTGCTATTGGTCGTTCTTGTAATGCGTGGATACAATTCTTCATTCCCTTCTTTAAGCAAAATTCAGATTTTTTTATTAAATGTTTACAAGATTTCTAGTTAATACTTCTGAATAAAGTCCTCGAAACAGGCTTACGTTGCATGGATTCATATCAAGATAAATAAGAAAAATCGACTCAGGTATGAATACTTAACAATAACCACGAATATTTAACATTTCTTACACTGCTGAAATGTATTTTTAAAATTCATTTTGTTCAAATAAAACTGAAGTTATTCGTTGGCGATTAGCCAGCAGGTCATTAATCATTTTTCAATTTGAGTACTCGCTTTCCTCAATATCATTAAGCTTGGCATTTTATTCCCTTCCAATACATCATATTATTTTAATATATATTCCATTTAGCTTGATCTCATGACCAGGAACGCCTTTACCAATTGTGCAAGGTGTGCGGTGCACACGGGTGCAGCAGGGGGCGCCGGCCGCGACACTTTTAATGAATCCGCGCGCTTAATGAAGGACCCAGATTTAGATTCTTCAGTTCCGTCTTTTACCTTACTTAGACTACAAAATTTAAAACGTTTACCTATTCTAAACATACTATGTAATCATTATTAGATTCATTTAGCAAAAAAATCAATAGGTAACTTTAAGAAAACTATAATTTCAAATCAATTGGTTGATATCAACAAATCATTTGTAATGTGTCGTAGAAATCACAAATGTTTATACACATGTGCACATATTTTAAAGATTGAGTCATATATTCTCTTATCAATATTACGTTAACCATTTTAGGAGCCCTATAAAGTTAATTATAAATCTAGTTCTGTTTATCTAGCTCCCGTCGGAGTTGTTAAATTTATGAAGGTAGAGCTTCATTGTATTTACATTTTCTACGAACAGGTTGAACAAATTTTGTGGGTGCTAATTTGGTTACAAGTCGTAAAACTAAAATAGAGTCGGCTGACATTTGTCTAGCTATTATCTTTTTATCTAAACTAGTTAACAATTTTTCGATTCATTATGTATATTATACAATCACTAGAAAATTTTAGACCCATTTTAAAACGACTTGTCTTTTAGAGTCAGGAATGAACTGGGGAATATACTCTATATCCTCTTTAGTTTATTTCTTTGCTACTAGGGCTGAAGGCAGGTTTGTATTGTGATGATTTTTTTAACATGATTATTAAGCAATGAATTCTCCCCTTACGTTTTAACTCTTTAACAATCCCAGACAGCAAAACTTTTTAGGAAAAAGCGAAATCTGCCTGCCGCTCAACCACCTTCGGTTAATAGAAAATCCTTGAACCAAAATATACAACGCTTATACAACACGATATGCGACGCTTCAACAGCCACACATTAGAAAATTGATTGAGTGGAAAAGTAGGTCGAAATCGTTCGCTCAACATTAATGGAAGCTCAGATTTACGAATATTAAACGAACAATGACAGAACATTTAGCCTCATTATACTCGTTAATCAAAATCAAGACGTATTAGGAACAACCATTTGCATCAAAGATGCTGGAATAACGAATGACAAAACAATGACCACAAAGCCCCAGAGATCAGCTCAGCTCTCAGCTGCCTCATCTCACATTGCCCTTTTTTCAGCAAAACAAGAATTAAATAAATTTTATGTACGGATGGGGTGGTATATGCGGTCTCCACGTCGTTTTCTACTGCGCTAAGCGTTTTGGGTTCAAACCCCAAATGGGACAACACAAAAAAAAAAAAATTGTTGTTGAATCTGAGTTTTCTTTGTTTTATGTTTGTCCCTGCGACACAGGACTTATGCTAAATGCAGGAGTTATCTTTAAAAAAATTGCCTTGCAGTGATATGCAACATCTGACATCACACCTACCATCTGACGGACAACTCTTGCACAATATTTTCAAAATAAAATAGCAAATATCTTGGGTCTCTTCTTACCTCTATTCAAATCCGCATTAAGAATAGTTAAATTTCGAGATAATACATATATAGAGCAGAATTGTTGTAGTATATAGAGCAGAAATGTTATAATGCCGTTAAAGGATTTTTTATTGGAGTACTACAGAAGGGCTGGACGGATTGAAGAAATCTTATGTTGAGAAGTGAACAGCATTAGTCGAAAAAAAAATCATTCGTATCTGAAAATTTATACATAAAGTAATAAACACACATATGTCACACATTTCGCGATAAGATAAAACGCCCACACAGCACCTTTCACTCCATTATAAAGACCGCCAAATGCACACTCAATCCATAAAAGCCTGCATTTAGCTTATATTATTTAAACAGTTTTGAGATAAAAAATTACTATTGATAACACATACTTATTGGACTCTTTATTTCTGTATTCATAAATCCTTAACTCATTAAATATTTGTACATACATGTGTACTTCTTCTTCTTTTGATGATATGGCAACCAGCCGGATTAGCTATTTCTGCCAATGTCAAGTATTTAATGCCTTCAATTCTAAGTCTTCCAAGTCTTCAAGTCTTCGTCGTGATGGAATTAATGATAAAAAATATAAAAAATGTGGATGACATGAAATGGGGAGCGTCTTTCGCAAAAACAAAAAACGATCTCTACATGTGTATTATGCAACTATATTTCACTGTAACTTAAAAGGGACTATACCAATAATAAACAAACTGCCTATAATACCAAAAACTTTGTAATTTAAAAAAAAAACAATTTAAGTAGTTAGCGAAAGAGGTCACAAGAAACTCACATATGAAAACCGGGCTTTATTTAATCCCTTCGACGAATTAAACGCAACGTTGTGTTATGTGCAAAAAAGTATTGATGATTTTTCATAAAATTATTTCAAAAAATCAATACTTTTTTTATTATGAAATGCTTTAGCTGTAATTTTTTGAAACGATTGACATATTTACATAGGATATTCTAATCTAACTAAAACATAGTTAATGTGGGTGGCGATTTCGTTCATCAATAACCCATAAGGTCTCACTGCTGGGGTCGGGTCTCCTCTCAGGAGAGAGTTAAGGCCATACGTCTCATATACGTAATACGATTTCATTGATTTTTATTTATAATACAAACCATGTATTACACTGAAGGTAAAACTATGCATTTTAATATATATGCAATAAGAATTTTGTTCATCAACTAACATCAACAAACAATAAGGGAAAATATACGACACAATTTATACTCTCACTTTTCACCTTGTTATAGAACTTGTTCAAATACATTTTAGAATTAAACTTGTATTACGATTTTGATTCACTAATTTTATTGTTATAATGGTAATTCCATAGGGTGAATAATAGAAGAAGATACAAGTAATGATTAAAGAATAAGTTTCAAGTGAGTAAACAACAACAACAAGGTAAGGTTTTTGTTTTTGTTGTTCAACATAAGGTATGTTCTTTCGAATATTCAAGTAAATTTTATAAGCTTTACGTAGAAAGTCATAGCAGTATGATTATGTGTGAGTCACACACAATCATGCTACTCTGACTGTCTACTTTCACACAGTGTGACCGATAAACAACCGACCGAAGAAATGACGTAAGAAATTTTAACAGACCCTTTACATATTAAAAACCTTAAATAAGTTTGCGCAAAATTTTCATTATCGAATTTTTGAAGACAACGTGTAATTAATTTTTAGCCCGAAGCTGGCAAGTAATTTTGGGCAGCTATTTGAGGCATTATAGAAAATTCAGTCGAAATTCTTTTGAAATCACTGATACAAAATCAAGGATCTTACTAAATAATAACGAAACTTTTGTATTGTATAAACGTATAATGTATATATTTCCATCGTTTCTTTGAATTAGACAAATTATTGAAGCTAAAATTACCTACTATTTGAATTTTTTTACAAACTCAAATAGATGTATGTGAAATTGTGACTCAAATGAATTATTTGTTACATTTATTTTACGTCATTTATTAACACTAAACCCTTGGTTATTCTTCTAGTTCCTGATCAATATTAAGCTCATTTTCTTTGTTATTATTTAACACATAATATGTAAATGTAGAGAGTAAATCACATATTAAATCGTAAACTTTAAGTGTGTTCAGTTTAGGAATTAATAGCCACTTACATGTATGTACTAAGAAGATAAATTACTCTAGTTAATTACATTATATGAATATGCAGTGTTTCGAGATTAGATAGTTTTGATTATTAGGGATTAGTTTGACTATATGTGTCGTTTATTCACCATAATTTAATATTTCTAGAATGAATAATTCTGGGAACATTGTTATAACTGTTTATTAATGGTTGTACACATATCTGCCATCTAATAAATTCCCCAGTCATGTCAGATGGTCAAAATAATTATAAAAAACATTCAAGCATGGTTCGTCAATAAAAAAACTTATTAATCCCGACATAAAATAGACACATGCAAAGTTTATAAAAATTTTTAGCTCCAAAATTTAAATATTTGTATGTGTCCTAAAAAAAAATTTTTAATTGATAGGCATGTAGAATCCGTAACGTATGATAAGCCTCTGTTAGCACTAGATTTACAAAGCAAAGCAGCTTAAAACTTTCTATTTACGATACATATCCCTCACACGTTTTTTGTTTCTGCATCAAAAATTAGAGTTTTGTTTACTATAAACAATAAATGCACATCTGGGCCCAAATTGCTGTGACTACACTAAAAAAATATTTTGGGTATCGTCTCTCTAAAGAGGGAGATGATACCCAGATTTCTCCCTTTAGGGTTAGCGGTTGTATGGAAATTCGTCATATTTAAAGTTGGAAACAAAATAATCATTGGAAATAAAATTTAATTTTATATAATAAGAAAATGTCACCAATACCGATAGGTAATAAACCAGAATGTGGTTTTCGATTTCTATCTTCGTTTGTTCATGGTAGTCCTGTTAATGATATGAGCCCACACTAAACTTGTAATGTCAGAATATATCGAATTCTTATCACATAAATATGTTATTAATAGTTTGAAATAGATTTGTTTCACACAAGGTGAATTCCCAACGCTGTAACTGTTATGAGTTTGTGCGACAATTTACAGCTCTTTAACCGACACATCTACATTACAGAACTTGAAGCAAATGCGGAACACATTATGCAAAGCTAACAATATTTGAGACATCTACATGTAATGTAAAATCTATTTATATTCAAGCAAAAATTATAATCGCCTAATGCAACGATTAGATATAGAATAACAGTGATATCTATAATTGAAACAAATGATTTCTCATGGTCAAATCGTGAGTTCATATTATGCATTGTGCACTGCCGTGAGACTAACTAATAAGCATTGTAGTAATATCAGTGAATATGATGTATATATAAGAAAACGGTACATAGCCTAAATCGGTATATCATCCTCAACAGCCTTTAACATTCCAATACGAGACGTAGGCCGCTCCCTCAAAAGGAAGCACAGCTTATTACAGCATATATACAGGAACGTAATTACGTTTTCTTGCAGACTTTGAAAGTGAGTTCGTAACTCGAGACGAAAATTTGTACCAGGAAGTCTTGATTTAAACAATAATCATGAACCGTAATATCAGAATTTCTTATCTCGCTCGTTTTAACTCGCTTTAATTAGCTTCACTTTTACATTTTTTATTTGTTTGTTACTGACTTTTGTAAGAGTGTCTTTTAGTTTTTTAAACTTACTTTATACTTATGTTTATATAAATAAATAAATATTTCGGCTGCTTAAAAACATCCGACGGTAAGATTACGTAGCCACAACGTTGTCTTACCAGTCTCCAACCCGCACTTGGCCAGTGTGGAGACGAATGGCCTTAACCCTCTCCTAAGAGGAGATTCAAGCCCAGCAGTGGGACATTATGGGTTGTTGATTGATGATATCTCTGTTTGTTATCAGACTTCGAATAAATATAAATAATTAATAAATATTTCAGATATCTAACACACAACGCCATCTAGGCCCAAACTAAGCAGAGCTTGTATTATGGGTACTAAACAACTGATATAAGTATATATATACTTTTTTTGTAAATACATACATATCATACATAGAAAATACCCAAACTACGAAACAAACATTTGTAGATTATACAAACATTTGACCCGACCCGGGAATCGAACTCGAGATCTCAAGAACAGCAGTCGCATACGCTACCGCTACGCCACCGAGGCAGTTAATATCCAATTATGTAAAAAATAATTTCATTCTGATAATGTATTGATCCATTTGATACCGGGTGCCACTTCAATCCTGAAGGTTGGCCGTCAGCTTCCTGTACTCCTCCTTGTCATTGGCCAGGTGGAATGTACATTTTGATAATGTATATTTTGTTCAAATTTGTTGTGGACATAACATTGGCCCTTCATGATTGCTTAACTACTGTAAAAAATATAAATATACTACAATGAATGAGTTTTTAAGCATCTTTCAAGTTTCCTAAAATAACTTTTGTTAAGAACTATATTTTTACGTGTTAGGGTTCAAAATCTCAGGAAATCAACGAGTACTTTCTGACGCTTGACTTCGTCACGAGCGTTGTACTAGAATGTACTTTCTGTGTAACAATATTTTACTTACTTTCGATATCTTCATAAGTCTTTTTCACTTGATTAAAAACTACGCATACCTTTATGGCCCAGCCATCTCACGTCTATCAAATTCCGATGAAGACAGGTGTCTATCTAGTATATATATCTATAATATAAAACATATTGTTTCTAACTCAGCGGTTATCATAGGTAGTAAATTACACGGTATTTGAGTCCGAAATCGATTGATACGGCCCCTAATAAAACTATTACTTAGCAATGATTAAACAATTACTAAACATTAATGTTCCGTACAGATTGCATGCGAGCTAGACTGCACTTTAATACGTGCTTGTTATCTATTCGTTATCAGTATACAAGCACTATACATTGAACGCTATAAACAAAGTATTTAATTTTAGTTTCAATGTATAGTGCTTGTATACTGATAACGAATAGATAACAAGCACGTAATAAAGTGCAGTCTAGCTCGCATGCAATCTGTACGGAACATTAATGTTTGCCACGTGCTATTTGTTACACGACGTTAGATTTACTTGGCTTTGATTGATTGATTTGCTCTGTAAAGTGGTCAAGATGTACTGTATCTACAAAATTACTATTTAATTGAATGCATTAAAGATTTTAAGAATGCGTTTAGAATAAAAAATTCAAAGTTTAAATTATTTGTAGAATCCACTGACTTGTTACTTAAAGTTTTAGTGTTTTAATTTAATAAAAGCTATTACATTTTATATTATATAGTAAATATTACGCACGATGAAAAAAACCCTGTATGATGATTATTTATTCTCTATATCAGAATAATAAAGGCTAGAAAGATATATATAGGCTATAATTAGACTAATCAACCAGCTTAATAGCTGATTTATTTTGCCAATTTCTATTTTTAAAAGAAATCAAAATATGTATATTTAAAAAAAATATTTTGTTCCATGGTTGACTGTTCATAAAAAAATGCTTATATAATTTTTTTCTACCACAATTTCAATTAATTGTTGAAATACATTTAACTTATTAATGGCATATTAAAATATGATTGATTATGACCTTGTTAACTATTTCAAATATGAAGCAAATAAGTTCAAATAAATTGAAGAACAAACTTACAAGAAATTATAAACGTACGTTAAAAATTGTTGCTTCATTATAGATATGTCAAATTTCTGGATAGAAATTGATTTAACATTTTAGAAAATTATCCGATTTCATTAAAAGCAATTATAAAAAAACCATTTTCACTTAATGTAGGAAATTGCTTAAAATACTCAAAAGTTAAAATTATTCAAATTCAAGACTATAGAAAAAATAACTAAGTATTCCATTATGGCAGTAAACCGGACATACTTTTTAGTGGTAGACGGTACTTACAAATCTCGTAATACGTTTTCTGCTCAATAAAAAATAAAGTATTAATAGACAATAAACGTTGGAGTGGTGTATCCCTTTTTACTAAAAAAGTAAATCTCATAACTTTCAACGAGAAATTTTTCTATAGAAATATATAAAATCTAAAACTCGTAAATGGCTCTAACGATTTTCATTTGAAAATTTACGAAAAAAAAACAAGCAAACCTCTGTCATCCAGGGACTAGGAATTAATATATTTTATAGTAAACTACATATGTGTTAAACCTAGAATTCGTAAAACATAAAAAATGAAACACAATAAATAGAACTATCATTCACCAGACAACTTTTAATTGAATGTTCTACTATTTGTTCTAAGCCAATATACAAATTCTAGGTAACTGTAATGAAAGTTATACAAAATCAAAGTTATTGCTCCTCATCTATCAGATACAGTTAGTCGAAATCATTTCCAATTTCATCTGAATAAGATAGCAACCTTCCCTCGAAAAACTACATTTCAATGAGCAGCGATTTCGCTTACTGAATACCAGCGTTAATTTTAATAGTATTCGTTGAATAACCAATTATCTAATTATCTTTTCTGAATAGAGACGTTTCTCTCTTTGAGGCTAAGTGAGTTCTCAAGGTTTTCTAAGACAATATAGTGATAAGCTATGGTTCAATGCTACGGATGACCTAAATGAGCTCAGCATTTTGTCGTTAATTTATTGAGTTTATCATTTAGGCAACTTGAATCTCAAAGACTTCAAAGACTTCTTTATTTGCGATATAAAGGTAGTAATCTCATCGTCCTCTTCGAGGTCGTAGTGTGGAAATGCACTGACAACATTCTCAGAGCTTTCATAATTTTGATATTTAGTGCTTCTTTTCTATTTCTCTACCAATAGTATAAATCCGAAGGTAACCAATTTTTAATGGAAAAAATGTTTTTTTACGAAAGGACATTTAGTCATAGACCATTTTTTTCGGAAGATCCTTTTTTGTTAACGAGTTAAATAATTCTCCCTTCGACTCTTCGACCTCTTCGGGACACAGGAGCCAGGAGTGTGCAGTGTTTCTACTAAAAAAAGACCACGACCACCGGCTTCAGGTACCCTGCTGTTGGAGGACCCGGAGCATGAAGTTTTAGGTCCTATGCCATGTAACTGATACCATACCTTATCGGGCCCTGTCTTGGGAAAAATTAATCCCCCTCCCCTCCTTCAATCCCGGTTTTGTTGCCTAATTGCTTATTTATACAATTAAGCCTCTATCCGATCCCCGTCCGCAGCAATCAATGTGCTACCGGAGGTACTTATTCTCTTGTGGCACGCGGTCCTGTTGACGGTATCTACCGATGCCGACGTCTTCTTCGCTCGGGATTGGTCTCTTTCCGGAGCATTCACACACAACAGTTTCACTAAAAGAGACATATGCGGCCCAATGTACCACACCCGCCAGCATAACAGCAACGATTGTTAGAGGAGACATGTCTCTTCTAATCTGGGCGAACAGGACATCCGGTTCAGACGCCAATGTAGGGTAGTCCTCTAGCATAGGGTGAGCGTAGTCCTACTCAGCTGTGCAGTGGTGACATTGTGTCGTCTCTTCGTAACCATACCCGGTGAGTATCCGTGCCCTGCCTTCCTTTACCGTGAGATTCAACCTACACCCAGAAAGACCCACTAGCAATAATGGAATAGAATAGAATAAACTTTATTGTACACCAGTTAAAGCAAGCGCTGGTTATAAATAAAACTTTTTTAAAATTCTAATTTAAATTTGCCTATTGCCCATTTTTTATCTAGCTAGGAACTCAGCGGTTCTAGGAATCACTGAAATACATAGGTTTTTATTTATAAGGGAGTTCACTATGATCACGAATTCAGCGACCGAATTTCTTTTCTATAGAGTTTAACTCCATACAGATACACTGTGCAAAATATTATCTATTTCGACGTAAGGAAAATATAAAGACCTTCGAATAATGTCGTTAAAGTATGGTTATGAACGGTTAAAAGGTGTCTATTAGTATATACCAGGAAATAAAATATATATTTATAGTTCTGATTGTGACGATTTGTGCAAAAATATTATAAAACTCGATGCCGGATGTTCTAATACTGTTTACAATTTTATGACAGGAGATGAAACATGAATTTTATTTATGATGAAAGAAAATGATTATTGTGTCTTTATGTTAGACTGTAGGAACGGATAGAAGTATGCTATTCAAATAAATATAATTAAAGTTTCGATTTGAGATATCATAGTAATTATGTTTTTACTACTTATATTTAAATTTAGTCTTATAAAATAACATTATATAATGCCCGAATATTTTCGAAGAGTCGCCTTTTAGTTTATGGGTTGTCCATAGCAAACTTTAAGCTTGGAACGAAGATTTTAACCGGTGTAGTATATATATATATATATATATNNNATATATATATACAATGTTCGTCTGATTACTATGACCTTCACAACCTGCCTGCATTTTTTTTTACGTGGTGGAATGCATTTATGACTCGCCAGACTACCCGCTAAACCACCACGGTGTGCCACTCTGCGCCTGACACGGGAGAGATCCAGGAACCGCTTTTTTACGCCATCCGGACCCCTCCCAGCGACAACCTGCCTGCCTGCCACAAGGATCTTCTGCGCTCCACAATGATATCTAGACCACTTCCTATCACTACTGTCTATGATCGACTGCTATTGCTTAAAGTCAATGTTGCCACAAAATAAATTTATTACGTTCACTAAACCCATTCGACATACGTAATTTAAATACACAGATAACTTATTTAAATAATATAAAAATGGTTCCTGACATGTTCATGTATAAATGAGTAGGTACCCTAGTAAAGACCATGATGACTAAAATAAATTTAATAGCTTTCCCAAGTAACTAAAATGTTTATTAGTTAAGTTACGGTATTCCCTTGTGATCTTGATAAGTGGATAAGGACCTTCATTTTATTTACATAAACTGACAACTAACCATCACTTTTATTGTTGTTGTGTACCTACTTTTAATACTAGACACTAATTCAAGTTATATTAAATTACGTTAAGTGTGGCTTACAAAGCCACAAAGAGAAGTAAAATTAAACACTAAAATACAATACCAGGTACAGTTTTAGTTTACACAGGTAGAATTAAGGATGTTTACATTTACAGACTATGAGGGGAAAGTGTGCCGAAAACCGAAATAGTAGATGTAACTCTAAAATTTGTTGTATTGTTTGAAGAATGAATCTCAAAAGTTTAAACTAAACATAATTTTTAAATAAAAATATAACGTGAACAAATTTATTTCGATTGATATTATTTAGATGAAACCAAAAAGTGCGCCACATAATCAACTAAATTACCTTCAAAATTAAAATAGTCGATCACGATGCCACGATGAGACTGCATTTATTGGATAAATCGACAGATTTCTTTGCGTTTTATAAATAAACTATTGACTTTTCATTCCCTTAAAAATACTTCCGGAAAATATAGAAATTACATTTATTATAACAGGAATTCTTAATAGGTTAACTAAACACTTTACATATTTACACCAATAGAGACCACTCCACAACCTGAGAAAACTATGTTAGTAAGAAATTCTACCCATTTCATTTGTAAAACTACCCCAAAAGTTCACATTAACAAAGGTAGCTCGAAATGAAATGCCTTTTAGGTATACCCTGACATAATGAAACTTTGGATAAATATTAAACAAGCTCAACATTTGAATAAATCCCAACCACATGTCTAACACATAAGAAAAATTAATTAAAGTTTTTGAAAACAAATTTCTTATTCGCATCAGTTTTAGACTACGGGCCCGTGTCGAAAATTTATGGGTTATGAGAACTACCAGAAGGTCTTTCTAGAAAGATACAGGTGCATAAAATAACAACATTCAGCACTATGCCGTCACTCGTAAGTTGATTTTTCTCCCTTGTGACAGAAGAAAGAATACAGACAGAGGTATAGAAAATGTATGGAACCGATGCCGTACAAAATAATGGGCCAAAAGTTGTTTCGTCTTTATTTTCCATTGAATCTCTCGGTCAACTTGATCATTCATTAGATTTTGTACGGCATCAATTTTCATTGCAATGCCTCTTGTAATCCATTATCCCGCAACTCCGTGCAAAAATCATGTGACAAGGGAGAAAAATCGAGGGTTGCTCCCCCACCTTCACCTGTACTCAGTTGGACAGCTTACAGGTGACGGCATAGTGCTGAATGTTATTGTTTTATGCCCCGTATCTTTCTAAGAAGGTCTCCTGGTTGTTGACATGATCGATCAATTCTCGACACGAGCCCATAATCTATTTACAACTTCATATGAATCAATACGTGAACTCTGTGCAATCAATAAATAAAATAAGCACAAACAATGAATAGTTTCTATCTACAGGCTAATCTTCCACATTTTAGTGTCGTAAATGACGGCATCCATACTTATATTATAAATTCGATAGTAACTCGTCAGTCTACCTGTAACACTTTTTCGGCTTAACCACTGAACTGATTTCATAGCAATTTGCCAGAGAGATACTTTGATTCTTTAGTTGTGACATAAGCTTGCAATTTTTTCTGTAGCTACACTGCACTGAAAGTACATTTGATACTTATATACATAAAAAATCGTTTTTTTAATATTTTTGTCTGCCTGCTTGTTTGTTCCGGCTAATCTCTGGAACGACTGGACCGATTCTGACGGGACTTTCTCTGATAGGTAGCTGATGATATTTACCGCGGTGTAACCCGCGGTTGATAACGTACCAGGGGTAACACCGCGGGGCTCAGCTAGTTGATATATGTTTTAGTAACCGCTCTTTACGATCAATACTTATAGTCCAAAAATATTTGACCCCATAGTGATACTTCTATAGTAGCGCACTTGAGAGTTACTGGTACTGTAAGTCAATCAGATATATATCAAGATAAAATTAAAGCTACCCTCTTTAAAATTCCGTAAGTATCAAGTGCCAATTATGTGCAATGATGCGGTGGTCCTTAGAGATAAGGTCCCTGTAACGTCAAAAAGTATGACAAATTACGTTTAAACTGCTGGCCACAATCATCGATAAGAACTCATGTTGTTTACTCGGTTCAAATATGCAATTGAATAATTAAAACAATACCGAATAATTGTGCGTTTACAAAATCCTGTAGTAACAGATATTTGATGCAATCGTAGTGATTGATTTTTGACAGTTTTCGTTTGAACTGTTGAACTGACGGTTTTTGTTTGGACAAATATTGACTTTCTAAACAGAATATGAACTAATCCTGTACGAATTCTTTTTAAAAATAAGTAGTCTTAGAATCAATCAACAACCCATAATGTCCCACTGCTGGGCTCGGGTCTCCTCTCATTCACTCGTTTCAGAATTATTAATAAATCAACAGTAGCTTACATAAATGAAGTACATGAAAATTAATATGAAAAGTTTAAGTTTAAAAACTATAACTCAACTACGTAAATACTCGGCCTATGTCACCTTGGCCATTATAAGGGATCTATTGACACGGCATTTATCAAAATCGGTTCAATAGTTTCGGCACTACGGTGGACCATACAAACACACATAGACTGCCAAAACACTTTCTTTTAGCCTCACCGTAATCTATTTAAAATATATACCCTAACACAAAGTACAATTTACAAGTACAATCTACAAGTACAAATACAATCTGCAAGTTTCATAATCAACTGTATTCAAAGGAATTCATACATCAATTTACATAGTCGTGTAAAGAATCCCTTGTTCTTTATCAGCAAAGCATTTGTATATAGGTTTATAAATAGAAAAGTTTGTTGCATGAAATTACTAGAGGTGCAGTATCGAAATGCTAAGGACAATATTTTTAATTTCAATAAATTAAAAATGTTGTTCAAGTTATTTTAATTAAAATAATTAATAAATAAAGAAGTAACGAACAATTGTGTATTGTTTTTGATTGCGAAAATAAATGTTTGAAGATTCAAAGTCAGAAGCATCGCAAAAATCACAAAATGTTTTTGGTGATCTAGGATTGAAATTGAACATTGTAATAAATTAAAGAAGGACCTTACTTTTAATACTGTTTCTTGCTGTAATAATTAAAATCAATGATGAACAATATGAACATAGGACCTACTTATCCAAGGAAAATCTATCCCTCGCTTCAAGGCAATTCTAGAAGTATATTAGTCAAGAGAAGGTACACATATAATTTTATTTCGATCTTTTGGGAATCGAATTAAAAAAAGAGTAAAATTGTTTAGTTTGACTTTTTACTTATTGAAGATGTTGTACTTGGCGAGTATATTTAATCAGAAACATTCTTAACTATATGGAACACATGTATTATAGTTTATTTATTGAATAAAGTAAAATAAGAAACCGTCGAATATTTAATATTGATCCTGATAAGTCATTCCTTGCTTTCGGAGAAAATCTTGTGTCGAACAACGAACATCCAGACTCAGAACAACAATTTCTGAATCACACAAAGTGTTCTTTGTTGTTGTGGTTGACACCACAACATTCAAAGCAGTAACAAATGGCGTGGCGACTGCTTAAACCACTAAGCTATCCGTGTAATTTAAAATGTGTGTACTACTAATATTTTAACTATTGATATTTTCTGATCAAAAAAAACGTACACTCAATTTATATCTTTCATCGTAACCACCTAAACATTTGATCACGTTTCTAAGTTCTCGTGGCATATGTACAGGAACACTTACTACGTGACCGCTCTTTAGGAACCAGTGTTCAATTAGAAATAATGATGAAAATATGAGTATAATTTCTTTTTGCCATTTCAGTGGCTTTTAAAGACTATTCAAGATTAAAGAGGCCTACATAATATTCGACTTTTATATCAGAACCTACAGTAAAAAGCGTGAGTGACTAATAATCCGTAACTTTGTTATTTTATTAATTTGGTACAAAAAGTTTTGAAAAAAAGGTTTGAGTAAAGAGGGTTGGAATTTAGTGTGAACATGCTCATATACCGCAATTTTCATATTAAAAACCAGCAGGCATCGCGTAAAACTCCATTGCCCTTAAATCACGTTAACGGCAATTTCTTTCGGAATTTATCTATTGTTTTTCACGGAACTTGATTGTAGTCATATACTACATTGGCAAAATAAGGAATTGCCCAGATTCATTCGAATGTTGGAATATATGATATTCTCGTTAAAGATATTTTCAATCTGGTGTAATGTCGTATACTTTATTGAGTACCTTTGACCCATAATTTCATCATGTTTTTATTCATAGGTCGAAATGCAATTCAGAAGAATTATCTTTTTATGGAATGGGGGCCAAGGAGCAGACGGGCCGCCTGATGGGAAGCAATTACCGCCGCCCATGGACATCCGCAACACCAGAGAAAGGATCTACACTAAATTGATTTAATTGCATAGATCTGGCCACAAACGTTTAATCAATCCAATAAAAATCGGCCAAGTGCCAGTTGGACTCGTACACAGAGGGTTCCGACTAAACCTATAATATTATGTGATGTAACAAAAAATATATCACTTTTGCAATTTTTCATTTATCTGTGCTTAAGACGTTGCTTTGAACCAAATTTCAAGATTCTGAATTCACGGGGAGTACCTTGTAGGTTTTGGTTCCCATGCGGTTATTAAAAATTTGCAGTATCTTTGTCTCTTTTGATTGCGCTGGCTAAGAATTTAGGATTTTTCACAACTCAAAGGGGCAATAGGCCTGAGTATTTGATATGAATTTCAGATTGATACCTCCACGCGTTCCTGCAAAAAGAGTCTTGAAAGACATACAGACGGACAACAAATCATCTTATAAGGGTTCCGTTTTCTCATTTTGAAATACGGAACCCTAAAAAATGACCCAACTGCTACATTTCATACTTTTTATTTTCAAAGAGGGGGATTTATCACACATGTGCCATATACAGCACCTTACTTATTTCTTTATTGCATAATTCTGGGTCAACGGGCTCCAATTGATTTTGACGAATTAATTTCCGAATGACATAAATTGCTTTGGCATGGCCCCAACAAGGGATGATTGAATATTAATTTCAATAGAGTTGTTTTATTAGTTATTTTGTCTGGACACGATGCCATATTACATTGATCAATAATTTCTGTAGATTAAAGATGTTAAAAAGACACATGAAGGAAGTCTTTACTGAAGGTACAGAATTCAAAACAGCATCTGTAGATATCTGTATATAAAAAAAATACGTCGAATTCCTGGGAGTCAAATTTTTAAATACGATAAACCAAAGTTCTATCTTTCCGAATTTAAAAGCCTGACTACAAGATCTATCCCATATGATCTTCAACAGCATACAATGAGTGAATAGTTAAAAAATCGACGGTATTAAAGTCGCGTCGGTTACGAATATCTAAATAATCATCATCATCATCAGCCTATTGCAGTCTAGAGCTGGAAATAACTCTCAACTTGCACGCCATGTAAGATAGAACCTCTTTAAAATTTTTGTCAGCATGCCTGTCCTCTTCAAATACGGCATTAATTTAGTGCTTTACATTTACCTATATTGTATCAAAACTATACTAAAGCTTCCTTTCTTTTGAAATTAAATACGTAAATAAATTCCGTAAATTCGTAAGTAGACAACTTAACAATAACAAATATTCTTTGTTTACACTAAAGTGATCTATCATACACTGACATTTAAGATTAGATACACTACTACCTTGCATGTATGTTACAATTCGTAATTTCACGAACGGAGTACTAATACTATGTGTATGGGAATATCAAATTAACTTTTATGTTTATTTAATGACTGAGGAAAGGCAATAACATAAAACATGTGTTCGGTTATTTTTGAGGTTAATCCACTACAATTAAATAAATATTTTGGGCATCTAACACTCAATGCTATCTAGTACCTAACTAAGTAGAGCTTGTACTAGACAACTGATATTAACACATATATACTTCTTTTTTGTAAATAGATTCATATTATACCTAGAAAACACCCAAACTCTGAAACAAACATTATTAGAGTCGGCCCGGAAATGGAAGCCGAGGTCTTAAGCACAGCAGTCGTATACTAATTAATAATGTCGCAAATAATTAGTAGCAAAATATTTCCAAGAGAAACTTAAACATCATTTAGATTAAAGTTCATTAAGCGATGTCTACCAGACGAATACCTAATACATTTAGAACTACTTAGTACGGAACAAATGTGTTCTGCTCGCCGGCTTCGAAGTTTCCTGTGGGAATGTAAATTTGTCGAGAATGATATTGTACTATTTTAGCTGTAATTTAATAAAAAACTCTCTATAGATTAATAACGTTTCTGCCAAATCTGCAAATGAAGTAACTGCTATGTAAAGGGTACAAAAAGTTTTCTTAATACTCGTGAGGTTAACCACACTTAAGTGTTATATACGACGGAAACCCAACTCAACTCATTTTGATTTAAGTCTTGAAGGATTCATTTGCATTTGCCTTTCGGCTTACTTTAATACAAATGTGTATAATAATACTCATTCAACTTTTATTATTGTGTAGTATGTATGTATGTATGTATAGTAGTAGTCAGGCTTCTTTTAAATAAACTTTTAAAATAACTTTTAGGTAAAAATATGACGACTTTTATAGATATTTCTTTACTTTTATTTATTTTATTTTTAAAATAAATACAGAATACCGTCAGGTTTGCGTATTCGCAACACTAAATTGATTTTTAATTTTATCTATTTAATTTCCAATAGATCTGTTTTAAATGTCTCCGTTAATATTATTGAATTTTACAGAGTTGTATGACGGTTGACCACTATGGTGTCAAATCCTTTCTAGGAGTAGTCTCTGTCAAGACAATAAGCTATTAAATACTGTTCATGACATAAGAACGATGGGTCTATTACTGTGTCTGTAACTACTATCCTATTGTACTGCTACTATGATGTTTACTAATAACTATTACATTGTAATTTACTTTTCAAATTGAAGCTAATGTATGTAAAGCGGGTAGTTAAGAAGGTGGTACAGTAACACATTATAATAACACAAACTTATAATATTCTCCTACACACATCAAATAGAACGGCTAGAATATTAATGTCCCCGCTCTAACCCACGGCATATTATAATATCTGACATGTCCAATCATATTCAATACACAATTTTCAAACTCAGGAGATAAGAACATACATTTTTGATCAAAATTATTCTGATTTTTATTAATATATAATCATTATTTGATAAAACAGCATTGTGTAACATTAAAGATTTATCACGCCGACAGTATCATTGTATAAAAAGAGTACAGACGTCATTAACAATATTTGTAAGTAGTGCCGGGAGCTAACAAGCGGTAGCTGCCAAAATATTAATATTATTTAATATGAATCAACCATTTACTTGATTATTAAGATTATAATATATTTTATACGAGTTTGGAATCGTTACTTATAATATATAATTGGTACAGATAAAATGGATGTACTTAACGACTTTGATAACGCTGAAAACTAATTTGATATATTTAAGCATATTCAGTTCGATTTGAATATAGCCTATAGTTAACGAATTACTTTTATAATGTCTTGAAAACTAGAAACTAAGGCCATATTCTTGTAATGATATAAATCAAAACTTTATGTACAACAAGAACAACAACCCATAACGTCCCACTGCTGGGCTCGGGTCTCCTCTCGGGAGAGGGTTAAGGCCATACGTCCCCACGCTGGCCGAGTGCGGGTTGGGGACTGGCAAGAGTACGTTGTGGCTACATAAATCTTGCCGTTGGATGTTTTTAAGCCGCCCGAAGGCCTTCAACTAAGCTTCATGACTGTTATCGTATGATAACAACCGGGACCGACTGCTTAACGTGACCTCCGAATCACGGAGACGCTCATGGTAACATGCGACCAGCGGTCACCCATCCAGGTACTGACCGCGCCATCGTTGCTTACCCTCGATGATTGTTTCTAGTCACCGAGTGTAACTGGGCTATGAGCGCCTCGAAACTTTATGTAATGTTACAAAATTGTTATTTAAAAAGTATATGTTCACTATAATCTAGTAGCTAACGCTTTTGAATTCTTACCTGACTAATTTACATCAGATCGACAACTTAGTGGTCTTATATCAAGATTACACACACGCATACTTAAAGCCACAGGCTTTAAATACATTCAATCAAAGAGAAGTCTTGGTTGACAACAAGTCAAGCAAATAAGGGCTAGTCATTAGTCTTTCTAGTGACATGAACAATTTATCAATGTGTGATTCGAATCCGAAACAATAAAAATCAAAAGTAAATACATCTTTAGACTAGATAAATATTAAACCTAGATATCTTGTAAAAAGTTATTATATTAAATAACCGCATTATATTTTTACATCAAGCAAAGGTTGACTCCATGGTTAAATGCTCCATTTTATTAATTACGCCTATGTACAAGATGTGCATCAAATTTAGAATAAAATAAATAACAACCCTGCTCCCCTAGTCAAGTTGATATGCTACAAATCTAAACGTTATTAGAAAACTAACAAACATATGGGCATGTCGTCAGCGTCATGTCAACTCAACGCTAAGTCATGTGATCAAAACAAATATTAGCCAATTATACAAGATAATAGAGGCTTGACTTCAATAAGGGGACTCAAGCTCTAACTAAGAGTTAGAGCTTGAGTCCCCTAGTGTTATACTAGGAACATTCGAGAAGTGTTATGGTTATTACGTTTAATTCCTACAAATCAGTTTAACAATGAAACCGTTAAATTTATCAATGAAATGCCTTGTAATGTGACCGTCTTTACAACCATCGTACTCTGTATAATTTTAGTTCAAAACTACATCGCTTACTACTCGACAGCCGCAACCATTATCTAAATTGAATTTCATTGTACCAAAACGCCCATAGCACATTAAATAATACAGTGTACCTTCAATATACAATCAACAACTTCTGTTACCGATAATATTGACCGGGCATCATGCCAAGAAGTATTTGTACGTATATAGTTTTCAATTATACCCATACAAAATATAGTAACCGTATTCATAGCTCGATATTTTCTAATTGATTATAATAAAATTGAATAAGTTATGAATATTAAAATATGTAAAACTCAAAATTAAAATAACAAGAATACAATTCATACACAAGAGAAAACTTTGTACGTAAAGTTTAAAAAAAACAAATTTCAATTAAGTTTTAAACGTGTTAACCATTTAAACCATATTCGCGGTTTTATTTGAACTATTATCTCGATTTAAAAATACCGCAGATATTGGCCTTCTAAGCTCCTAAGAAATAAGAAATGTACAAATAGACATATGAAAGACAAAGAAAGAAAGAAATCGAATCAACTTACGGACGAATATTCATATATTTCTGTATCCCGTCACTTTATTTCGGCTAGACTGTCAGGACCCTAAGACAAAAGTTCGGGAAAATAGTTACACGAAGTAAAATTAATGCTAACAGAGTTCCATCTACGAATATATGCAGGTATATCTAGGCATACATCGTATGTATCATATTCCAATCATCTATTTCCAATGATCATGTGTAAGTGCGGAAACTTCGCAATTTTCTCCCAACCACAACAAAAATTGCACTTTGCAAAATCTTCATCCTATACTCGACTATGCTGATGTCAGTTATCTCGATATAACGGAGGAGTAACTCGACAAATTTGAGCGCTTTCAAAATTTTAGTATTAGATTCTTGGAGTACCCAAATATGACCATGTATCTGAATAACGCAACCTGCTTAAGTGGCTCCCAATTCGCCTTCGACGGAATGCTCATATTCTTCCTATACCTGGCGGTATTCTATTTCTTTCGTGCACTCTACCTTATTTGCACACATTCAAGGTCCTAGAAGTCATCCGAATCTCTGAAACTGGCACTACCAACGCATTGTGCCAGATTTTACGACAAGTCGTTCACTGTACAGGCTGTATAACTATGGAATGATTTGCCAATGGCTATGAAGCGTCCCAAAATTTCTGACTATTTAAAAAAAATGATCATATTACATTTTTCAGCTCCGTAATTTATTACCTGCCTAAAAATATTTTATCATTTGCACTTCTTAATCATGAAATTCTGGATATTGTGCAATTTTTTTATGTTTTATTTGTTTGCATTAATGCGTATTAAAATCTTTGTATTTTTATTTATGTAATTTTATCTGAATTCTGTAAATTTTTTCGTTATTTATTTTTAACACCAAAACTTACCCATGATTTTTTATTTCTACAGACGATTTGTCCATCCAAAGGTTGCCTGTAAAAAATATCATTTTAGCTATAAGGCCGCCATTTGTACATGGTTATAATATTGTTTAGCTCATAAATATAACTATATTCATTGTTGTACATTAGAGTTTATTCTATTCTAAGTACATTAAACATCAAGAAATGAGACATCTTAAGATGATTATTGCTCATATTGTGGCATAGGTATACGGCAAAGTTAGTCAACTAAGACCTAAATGTAGTAATAAGAAACTTGAGTACTTTAACATAAAGACCCTACATGTATAATTAGTCTCGTAGGGTTCTCCTCGTAAATCCTAGACCTTTACGGAATAAGAAACAACGAATATTAGAATATATGTGTAAAGATGAAAGAGAAATAGCGTTACGTTTAAAAGTTATAATTTATTGAGCTATATAGAAGTTGAAACAATTATAGAGTTATTTTCATATTGACACTGGAGAGATTTGGCCAACTTGAGTGTTATCTATGTTCAATTATTTTTTATGCTTTACTTATTTACGGGCCCGTGGCTCTAATGATGGCTAAACCAGAGGTAGTGGGTTCGATTTACGTCCAAAACAAATCTTTGTGAGATGAACACGAAGATTTGTTCTGTGATTACATGTTTATAATTTGAATCATTATAAATATATGAGTATGTTCATCAGCAGTCTGACATTGTACAGAATTCGCTTAGTCTGGGACAGACCGTAAGCCGTGTGTGAAATGATGTGAGATGTGTGAAGAAGTTATCAGTAACAAATAAATATATATAATTATAAATTTAGTTAGTACGTGTATTACTATGTATATTGTAAATATTTGTAGCTTATGCGTGTTAATTAATTAATTACTTAAATTACAAAATACAAAAGAAGATAGATACACCATAGATTACCAAAAAAATTTTTTTACCATATTCGTAGTGATGTTTTCTTCTTCTTAAGGCGCTCATAGCCCAGTTGCACTCGGTGATTAGAAACAATCATCGAGGGTAAGCAACGATGGCGCGGTCAGTACCTGGATGGGTGACCGCTGGTGGCATGTTACCATGAGCGTCTCCGTGATTCGGAGGTCACGTTAAGCAGTCGGTCCCGGTTGTTATCATACGATAACAGTCGTGAAGCTTAGTTGGAGGCCATCGGGCGGCTTAAAAGCATCCAACGGCAAGATTTACGTAGCCACAACGTATTCTTGCCAGTCCCCAACCCGCACTTGGCCAGCGTGGGGACGTATGGCCTTAACCCTCTCCTGAGAGGAGACCCGAGCCCAGCAGTGGGACATTATGGGTTGTTGTTTGATGTTTTCTTAACCGATTTTGGCCGGAGGCTAGTCTCAATGGAGATCAGAAAGGCATGAAACATTATAGTGCACAAGTGTGTGTACAAAGGCAGGTACACTCTCTGTTCCCTCACTCTCATAATCCGATGGAACGGTTATCTGACACGACGGTGGAGAAAACAATTAGTTCGAGCTACAAATTAAGCATATATATATATTCTATAATCAGAAAACTTAATAACACTTTTTGCCCCAAACCGGGATTTGAGCACGAGACCTTATGATCAGCAGTCGCAAACGCCAACCAACGAGGCAGTCAAAAGTCCCTTGTGTTAAGATTGTCTAAACTTCAATACAAAAAAAACTTTTTTACTTTAAAGTTAAAATTCTAAAACTTCCACTCGTTACAAGCAAATGTTTTCTTGCCATGACATCTGAAAATCTAGACACGTAACCCTTATACTTTCAAATATAACTAAACAGAATTTAGTAGGTAGATATAAGTTGTAAAAAAACTATGAAATGAACTGTCGACTGTCGCGGCATTCCCGGTCCAATACGACCTTCAAACCTTCAAGAAAAGAGCGTACTCTCTCTTAAAGGGCCGGCAGCGCACTTGTGATGCCTCTAGTGTTGGGTGTCCCTGAGCGGCGGTAATCGCTTACAATCAGGCGATGCATCTGCCCGTTTGCCCTATACCATAAAAAAATACATAGCATGGTGGCAGAAAATCACTTTTATTGAAATCAAAGTGAATCACAGGTGAAGTCAAAGTTTTAGAGACCAGCAAATGAAACCTGCAAAACACATTTCCCAACGATATTAAAAACATTACGAATGAGAGAGAGACTGTAAGTGAAGTTCATATATTAAGAAGAAATATTATAAATATTTTTAAATCAAAACCATTTCAACTCCGCAACGTACCATGTTGTATCTTTTAATGAATGTTTTAGTGTAAATCAAAGTATTAAATTGCTTCGTGATCAGAATCCTACAGAAACCTATTAAACGTACCAGACTCAGAAAATATATTTATCATCAATGTGTGAATGACCGGTGAAGGATAGATTATCCAATATCAAACGTGAATTAATCAACATATGATTATTATATGCAAATGAAATATTACGACTATGAACTTGAAAATTCTGAATAATGAAAAGAAGAACAGTAATTCAGGGGGTGTTAATCAATATTTCCAAGGAATGTGATTCTGGCAACCATAAAGAAAAATGCATAGTAATACCAAAAATATGAATAAGTACGATGTCGGGTACTTTTTTAACCTACACAACGCCAGTAACTGTGATTGTTTGAATTTGGAGAGTCAGAGTCAGTCCATTAAGAATGCTATTTTAAATTTAAAGACTTTCAATCATCATCATAATGCAATACAATGGTTATGAAAGATGGTTAGGAAGGAGACTAAGCGAGGAACTAGTTATTTTTTTGCCTGTCACAAAGGGACAAGGGAGGTAATGGAGGTATTCACGATTACAAAACCAATTATTGTAGTCTGAACAATGTTATTAGTTTTCCAATTTAGATGGCAAAATAAAACAAATGATAGTAGTTAAATGAAATTACTGGAAAGTTCCCACCATCTCGTTAGGTCTGTTTGAAGGAAATAATGCAAAAGTCCCGGAAATTTAATCTCGAAATCCGCGGAAGACGAAATCAGATCCTCTTTCTTTCGGAATTTGCTCTTAGATAATTACTTGCGGCTATGAAGTCCGGAAGTGGCTAAAACTTGAGAAATTAAGTGCTTGGTGAATTGCCGATAGATTTCAAGAGACGATTCTTAATAAACTCGGACTTATAGAATGTATTACTTGTGTCATAAAATAAAATTTTTATAGCAATTATAATTATAGTGGTTACTTTAATATTTTGGCTTTAAGAGCTTTTTATAGAACGCATCTTATCGCCTGTCTTTGATCGCCTAGGGTTGTTGAATACAGTTTTGATCAGGTGTTTAATCATTTAGAAATTAAATTAATAATATTTCAATCATATTAAAAAAGTCAACAATAAAATTACGATTTTGAAGACCGGCATTCGTATAAAAGATGCTACAAAAAATCTTTGTATTTTCGTCAGTCTGTCTGTTTGTGGCCGGATCTCGATAAAACTATGGTAGATAGCTGATGCTATAAGGCATATATATCTTGGGCTACTTTTAATTTAGGAAACATTTTTTTTTTTTACACGAAAACAAAACTAATGAAATCTAAACGACTGATACGAGTTTTTTGAAATATGGTACGGGGGCGAAAAATCGATTAGAAGATTTATCAAAAGAAAAGCAAATCTCATGCATCCAGGTACTAGTGAATAATATCCGACACGAAAGCAACAAAACCCTCAGTTACGCATCTAGTTAAACATATCAATGCAAAGCTGGCCTAATGATTAACTTATAAATAATATCCGCATCCTAATATATATATATGTATAGGATATTTAATGTACTCAATAGAAATAAAAGAGTAAATAGCAAATTACAATAGTTATTTTATATCAACATAAGTAAGTACTAAATTTATTCACTCATGTTTGAAAACCCTTCTACGTGCATGATTCACTTCATACATGAAATGTAATTTAAACTTATCGTAACTATTGAGTTATCAAAAGATCCTATATAATCTAAATGATCAAATTTATGTGTACCAATGACCACAAGGAATTCGTGAATTCTATTATTCAATCAATATTAGCGACGGGCGGTATGTACAAAAGGCAGAAACGTAATCACATGAGCTTATGATTTGCGCTTATTGGGAATTCCTCGTTTATGGGGATTGTCGACCTTAATCCTACCTATCAACATGTTTCAACAGGTTTCCCAACTTACAGTCTCTAAAAACAAGAGTAAAATTATCCAAAGACTCGCTAATTCTACTAACTTGAATATGAAAGAATGAAGAAAAATTTCATAAGAATAATATTAACACATAAATATTTACATTTCTTAATCTTCATCTTAGAATGCTGTAGACACTACCTGTTGTAGACTACTGTATGATAACTTTGTTTAAAAACATTCCTTTTAATATATTTTGTTTAATAATTTACGTAAAATAATTAGCTACCTTTGAAGACATTATACTAATGTCTACCTCCTAAAATGAAAATCTCTTTTATGCAATCCCTAATTATCCCAATAATTGACTATGTTGATGTGTGTAATTGTGACCTGAATGCAGTCCTCCTCAATAAGCTACATCGTCTTTTCAATAACTGCAATCGATTCATATTTAATCTCCGCAAGTACGACCACGCATTTGCTTCGCACTCCCAATGAAAATGATTACCAATCTGTCTGTTCCGTAATCAACGAGCTTTGACCTCCTTCTTTTTTTCCTTATATCCCTTTTTCTTTGCACCCTCATCCACACCTATTTACCTTTATCCCTATTTACGTTTCCTGTTCTCTAATTACAACAGAAATCTTCATTAGACCGATAATCCGCTTCTCTTATGTCTTTCTCAAAACTTTGACTTTGCGAACGCTTCGTTCTTCGTGCAAGCGGTGCTGCTCTGAAATGCGCTCCTATTTGAAGTCAGGACGTCAACAAACCATTACACTTTTCAAAAGAATGTGCATGATTACCTTCTTGAAATGGCGGAGTCATCACAGCAGTCTACTATCCAAAGTATGCTATTTGATCATCATCATGATCAGCCTATCGCAGTCCACTGCTGGACATAGGCCTCTCCAATTGCATGCCACTCGGTTCGATCCTCGGCTTCGTATGTATTGTCTATTATACTATATCCTCGTATTTGTATATGTGTGTGTTTAAATATGTATTTATAAGTGTAAGTATATATGTATATGTTTACATGTAGTAACTCTTTGCTTATGTAAATTGTGTGTTGTTCTGGAACTATAACCTCGATGCACCTACCTTCCAATATCTCCACATCCCCCAAAGGTTGGCTGGTAGAGAATGTCTAAGGCATTAAGTTCGCTGATGTACATAAAAGTGCATGAAGTTTTAAATAAATAAAATAAAATTTATTACGAGATCCTAAACGCAAATCTCAATAAATTAATTTGTAGACCTCGTTATTAATCGATGTCAATAAATTCACACCTCCTTAATACTCCGAGTTTCAAAAACACCAAGGCATGTCTATAGCTGAATGGAAAACAGATTAAAAATTAATACGCGCAGCGTTCTCTAAATTTCTCTTATAGAAGATTCAAAAGAAAATATTTGAAGAACCGTTTATAAAGATCCAATTTCAGTCATACAAAGAGTAACGTCAATCAATACAGTTTACCAACCATTCCTATTTTGATGTCTTTGATACAGAACACAGATGAAATTTGTTTCGTACAAATATAATTAAAGGCTATGTTTCCATTGATTTTCCAAATTAATTTGAAATATACCATACTGAATAATGTATTATCAAGAATAAACACATTGCATAACTTATTAAGGCTTAGGTTTAGTAAGGATAACTTATTAACTCGAAAAGTTTTAACCACATTTTCTGCATTTCACAGCCAAATAAGCTCTACTAGTATAAGATTAATAGTCATCAAACTTACAAAATGTACCTTCAAGCTACACCAGTTTAAAATTAACGTTTCCATTAGCGCTTCAATTATAAATCATTAGCACGGATGGAATGTCTAAAAAACCAGATATTCAGCCTCAGACCTGCACCTGTTGTGTTCGATTCAGATTGGTGAGTGATGTGGTAATTTTGGCATCTAAACCCTGTGTATATGTATTTCTACCTAAGCTTCTAAATAACGAAAATAGTAATTCTATGAGATGATTCTGGTGTGGAAATTTTTCTTTGAGGAAGTTCGCTAAATTAAAGAATGATACAGGACGCATAGAAGGAGATGATCACCTGATAGTTCGTGATTGCCGCCGAACACAAACGTCTGCAACTTAGGAGTTAGACATCTCCACGTTGTAGAGAATATTATAGTCGTGTCACGTATTTCTGTGCACTCAGTAACTCCGTTACGAGTCTCGATATACTGAAAAAACTTTATGTTGATCGTAGAGATTAACCGACGATAGAAGATCCGTAGCGATTCTCTCGTCCGTGGAGACGGCCCTTTTAGGAAGAGACGTGCTTTTTTAGAAGATTTGAAGGTTATGTTTGTTTGCAAAGACCGCTTATGAAAATGTGTTCCACAGATTAGTTATGATACTATTTTATAAAAGGAAAATCTAACAAGAACCATAAAGTAATTAAATGTTAGTCGCCATTGAGTACGTATATTTATTATTCCGCGGTTTTCTAATTAAATCTTAAAGAATGCTAATAAGTAATTATCTATGTCTTCTATTCAAAAAAGTTTTTCTATGAAAGAAGGAAATTAAAGAAGTGTTTATGAAAGAAGTGGTTTGTTGGCATACTTCTGAATAGGCTTTACTTTTTTTTCTTTTTTTTTACGTGTAGAAACCCCCTCGGGCCTTCACCCCACCGGGGTTTGCGGCGGGGCGTTGTGTCAGAATGGAACCGACTAAAACCACACGGTGTGCCACTCTGCGCATGGGACGGGAGGGATCCGGGAACCGCTTTCTTACGCCATCCGGACCCCTCCCAGCGCCTGCCCGCACTGAAGCGGGCACCATCAGCTGGTAGACTCTCAATTTAGGTGACGTACGGCACACGCGTAACGTTGCCCCCTCACGGCTGATTTCTGAATAGGCCTGCAGCAACCTGTAGCGAAAATTTTGTAAAAGTATCTTATACTTCAAGCTCCTTGCCATATGGTAAGTCAATTGTGCTTTTTATTTACTTATCTCATTTGAAATTGCTGAGAATATTCTAAAGTAGAATTATTCTCAGATTAATATCTTACAGAATAATTCACAACTTCCATTGTATATTATAGTTATACCGTAGTTCATTAAATAGAAATTATTCAAAGATATGCATGAATATTGATTGTACTTCGACCATTAGTTAATAATGAATGTACGTTAAAGTAAAATGTGAAGTTGAAATAGTCCATATCTCTTAAAATACTCAAGTTAAACCAATTATTATATAAACAATTTTGACCTACTGAATAACTTCTTATTTGGAATTATAATAATACATTTCTCTTTGCTTTGTCTTAAATACAATAAGAAACATAGAAACGAAAATATTTTATTGTAGTCTGGTACTGTATTTTAACATTTTTTTAGAAAATGACAGCATTGACTTATTTAATCTAAAATATGATATATATATTCTCGTGTCACGTTGTTGCTAAACCCGAAACTATATAACCGATCATCAGTTTTTTTTTTAATATGTGTTTTGCTGGCGTGTCTACGATAGGGTAGTTAATATCAGGCTTAGACCAAAAGGAGCTAAGCATAATTGAAAACAGACGCAAGTGAAGTTGCATGGAATTCATATGTTGTGATCTGATTTATGCACCTTGAATTTTCCCTCAGTGACAGGCGACGCGTCGAGAGCAAGTTCTTTAGTAGTCTTTGCTTGCAAAACAATTTGTAGAAATTTTATAGTTTATAAAGTATTAGTAAATCGAAAAAAACTATTAATTATCAAAGGTAAAGAAGTTACTGTTTGCTATACACGAAATAAGAAGGTTAAAAAAACACAAAGCAGTGATAAGGACTGCCGACAGAATTGAAAACTCAAAACAATAAACAAACAGTTATTTAAGCTCATTTAAAATTAACCTCTTCGCTCTTTAAATAAAATGCGCGATAAAAAGAAGTAAATAATGACAATTGTTAGGAATTAATTGAATATACTAAACACAGTGACATAACAGCGAAAAGCAGCTGACTGTATTTTTTTCGCTCGGGTACGCTCGGGGGACCCGAGTTCATCCGAGCGGTATGACAATTTATGATCTACTCTCCCTCCGTCATACGAATTTTCGATCAGATTACGTGTCCTAACGCGAGTTTAACATTTTTTACCCATCACACAAATCTTACGCATTTTCGAGTAGGTTTTACCCATCACAATAAAAAGTGTACAACGCCAATTACAAAGTTTTCACTTCAAAAAATAATTAGGTTCATAAAATTTTTACTTTTACTAATTTGAATAACTTAAGTTTAATACGTAACAAATTCAGATAAACGTATAATAACATATTGAAGAACTGAAACGATATTTTAATTGATAGTTAATATATTATTTGACTATTTCGTCTTTACCTGAACCGCAGTTTCAATGGCGTCTATAGTCACCACTCTGATCTTTAACATTGTGTCGTAGCTCGTAATACTACGTGGCGCTACTTACTTTTTTTTTTACGAGTGGAAACCCCCTCGAGCCTTCCCCCCACCAGGGTTTGTGGCGGGGCGGTGTGTCGGAATCGAACCGACTAAAACCACACGGTGTGCCACTCTGCGCCTGAGACGCGAGAGATCCGGGAACCGCTTTCTTACCCCATCCGGACCCTTGGCGCTACTTACTACCTTAAGCTTCCTTATGAAAATTCTATCAAATAAAATAAAATTTGACAGATAACACTAAAGACAAATAGAGTTATTTCAACAAGCAGGTAATAAACTCATTATCTTAATAATACATCTATATAAATAAACATGAATCACCAATATTTATGTATGCGCATAACTTCCGATCGATAATTCTTTCTTGGATGTGTTTGTTATAGTCAGGACCAGGTTTTTATAAAAGAAAATTACAAGAAAACCGAAAGTGTTGTATTTTTGAAGTCCTCCACTGTACACTACCAGTAGGAAACTAAGATGAGTATAAATATTTTACTAAATCAATTTTATCCGAAAATTTTGAATATAATTGGAAAAAAATATGTACGTACACAATGATGAACATAAAAACCTTTGTAAAGAGAGGCCTATCTCCTGCAGTGGACTACTAAAAGCCGTTGATGACGAGATGATATTTTGTGTGTATATTCTCTATATTATGTATGTTTAGTAAATCAATAATCTAATATATACCAAACTCCTCGGAAACGGCTGAACCGATTTTCATGAGTAGGTCTAAGAATCAGTCAACATCTAATTTTCATGCCCTTAGGGTGGTCCAACCCTAATTTTTTTTAATATTATGGCAAAAAACGTTTCCTGGTCAGCTAGTATTTTAACATAATTTAAAAAAAAGGAAGTTAAAGTGCACATTTTAAAGAATACGCATGCAAAATTAGCTTTTGCAAAAACTGCTGTGAAAGAATTAGTTAAAATATATGATATTTAGTAAACAAATTCTCATAAAAAAATTCTTAACCCGGCAATCTAAAGCATTAAGAGGAATAAACTGTTCCTCAGAGAATTTCAAAGCTTTTTTTAATGAAGCGTGAAAAGATACCACACTTTCAACCTTCACGATGCTTATAATAGAACCATTCAACGTTGATATTACACGCAGGTGGACTTCATCATGATGGTACTAGTTATAAAATATGATAATTTATTACAACATGTAGCTATCGGTAACAGAAGTATTGTATGATAAAGTTGCCATGTTAGTTGTACGTTAGACTTATTTCGTTGCGATTTTTGCTTTTCAAAGGTAATCCGTAATACTATATTTTGCTTGAACAAAATAACAACGATTGCCCCAATTTCTTTTATCACTAAAGAGTCTTAAATTTAATTCTTAAAACTTATTAATCAATAACTATTACACTTATTACTTACGTATAATAAAATAGAAACTATCAACTCTTGATTGAACTCAATTTTGCACTATTTTAATTTTTAAATATTTAACTTTTACATTTATTTTGATTTTAGAATTTCGCAATATTATACTCGCGTAAGTTTCACGAATATTCTTGTAGGCGACGGAGCGCGCAGCCGTCGAGCGAAAGCACTGAACTGGGGCCGGCCTACACGAACACTGAATGAGAAATGAGAAGCAAAGCGCACCCCTTACATGATGCGCCAAAATGGACTAAATCCGACTCTTTATGTGTTCCATAACAAAAATGATCCATTGCCACGTACATTAAACACCTGTATACGGAATTAGATTGCTCTGTAAAAAGTTAACGGCGTACGTGGTAGGCAACTAATGGAAATCTTAACCTCAAAGATATTAAAAGTTCAGTTAACTTCCCATAACACTTATTTTAAAACAAAAATATTTGTGCATCATAAATGTTTAACAACATACAACATCTTGTGGCTTGTTTTTATCGTTAACACTGCTATTTTCATGATTTATAGGTTACTTCGAAATAATTATTCGAAAGAAAACAGCAATATAAATACCCATAAACCTCTTTCTTGCTTCTTCCCACAATGCGGAACACAATATAATCTAACAATAAAATATCTGCAAACTAAATCTTTAACGATATATGTTATAGTTTAGTGAATTATTGTAAGTATTATGTATAGAACGTTTTTATTTTAGAACTTTGGATTAAAGAACACCTTTCTGCGTATATTCGATAAAGGTTATCGAATTTACCTCAGTAAAAACTCTTCCTTGAAATGTATAAGTTTGTGATAAATAAACGTTATTCATTAAAGCATTGAATCGAATAAACTAATCTAGTTATCCCATGTTGGATACTGTTTTATTTATTTAGTACTTATTAACTTTTATTATTGTTTTGACTACATGACAGATGCTTAATGAATCTTACAACGAACATGAGGTGACGAGCCGTGAGGTGACCAGAAACCCATTAATGTGAAAGTATTTTTGAAAATTATCCGAATAAAGTATCCCTAAAATACCAATGCGTAATGAGTTAGCCACTGACAGTTTTTACCTATTCGTATTACATTACTTAATGTTTTCATTTCACAAATCACATTTAGTCTCTGAAAATTAATATTACCTGTTAAGTTGAACAAAAATGATCCGACGTTATGATTTATTCAGATCAAACAATTCTGCGTGTCATTTTAGGGATGTCAATTATCACGTTTAAATGGTTTGGTACAGGTACAAAATGAAAAGTACCTGTGATGAAAAAAAGAAACTGTGATGGACTAAACTATTTTTACCGACTTAAAAAAAAGTGGAGGTTTTCAATTCGTCATTTTTTTATATATGTTTGTCTTGTTGTTTGTTTATGAACCGATCTAAAAAACCTTTTTGCGTTGGGTTCGATGTAGCTCCCAAGAGGTCCCATTGTCACTATGTCGGCATCTGATGATGGGATTCCCAAGAAATGGAGGGTAGTCCTCAATTTTTTATGGGCACGGGTTAGGTATTTTTTTTTTCTAAAACTAATCAAATAATTGCGTCTAGTAGTCGTCATTATTATGATGAAACGATATAGATTCTGCTTATGCTTTCCATCAGGCAGAGCAGAGGCCTTTTGGTAGCCTAAACATTAAAAAAAATGAAGATACAACTCCTTTTAGAAGTTGGAGGATAATCTTTTTTTGCCTATGCTCAGCATTAATAAGCGCTATTATTGTATACTATCAAACTATTACAGTTATTCGCATCAACAAGAATAACATTTGAAGGTGGGCGTTTCCTTAGTTTGTTTCTCGCGACTTACATAAAATAGTTCAACTTACTAAGTACCTGCGGTTATAAGCACTAAAAATAAAAATAAAACAGGATTAAGGTACCGACTTGGCATCGATTTCAAATAGATTTTTTAACCTAGTAATTTTAAGCAGTCAAATCAAAGTCAGTTTATTTTACACTTTTTAATGTTTCTAGGCATAGAGTTTTCGCTCGGTTCGAGTCGGTTTAATTTTTTTCTTAATTTTTTTTTTATCTTTTTTCCTTTCGGGTTTTACTTGACTCTACTCAATGTGATAATCTGAATGTTGTACCTAAGACCTGTTACATGAAATTATCACTTCGGAAAATGTGTATAAAGTGACCAAATTTGTAGAATTGACGTGCAAAAAGACAACTGTCAAAAGTTAAAATCTTGACATATTTCTAATTTTAAAACGCGTTTAATAAAACTAAAATTCCTTCTTCCTTCTTCACTTTGCTATCTTTGTATTTTTTTTTTAACACTAATCTCTAACATTCATATGTCATTGGCAGAATTGACGACATAGGCACAGATTGCCATATCCAAAAAAAAAAAAAAATCTAAAAACCACAGTCAACGCATTCGTGACATTTAAGTTTATGTCGTGACAATTATATCTACGGTTAAAACAGTTACAAATAATTGGTTTTATGAAGCTAAATGAGGTTGAAATAGGAATTTTCAATTAACAATGTAAAAGAATGAATCAATTACTAGCATAAATTTGATTGTTATTTTTGATCGCATGTAAAATAATTGAAAATTAATTACTCTTTGAATAGTTTACTGACCAATTTATTTGTATTATTTATTTTATATATTTATTACACAGAAAGCTATGATTTAAAAAAAACCCTGTTAGAATTGTTGGAGAATTCTACAAATATGTCAATAGGTTATGACAATTTCCCGTTTAATAAAGATTTGACAAGTGGTTCAGGACAAGTATTCACCCGTCACCCGTCGCTCAAAGAGTTTTAGTAAACAGAAAAATTGTCGAGTTGTCATTTTTTGACATATGTTTTGTATGTTCCATCATAGCACCGAAACTACTAAACCGATTTTAACTAGGTGTCAAAATATTTGTAATATATTTATTACAAATATTTGGTATTCCCAAGTGACAAAGGTTTTCTGAATTTTAACAAAAAATATCATAATCATACATGACGTAGTAGGGTTATAGTTTTATAAACTTTTTCTTGTAGTGAGATGCCGATACATTATTCAAGACGAACCAGCCATTTGTGCTGAAGCATAACTCTCTCACACTTTATACACAATTCTCTGAAGGTTAGAAATAATTCTATGAATTATTTTAAACATGTTTCTCATTCAATCTTTAAGAGTACATACCAGATTCTAATATCTTTATTGCATTAAGATGGGTGGACACGGGGCTTCAAAACTGAAACGATTAATATTTGATAAATTGAATTCGCAAAATTCCTGGCAACGGTTAATATTTTACTGGCATCTTTTATATAAATACCTTTCAAATGTATTACAATCAACCAATTGTAGAATTATTTCTAGATTAATACAATATTCAAGGTAGTGGAGCCACGCTGATTACAGGCCTACGACGAATAGGCTGGTCCGACCCGGCTCGGCTCAGGTGGTCCGACCGACTCTCACAGAAAACCAGCATTCATGCTGTAATGTTTCGTTCGTGAGTGTGTCAGGCCGAGTAGAGTCACTTGGCAGGCCCATATATAAAAAAAATAAAAAAAAAGTGCGTGCGTACAAAGTACACATGTCAGAAGTGAAACTTCTTAGCTCTCTCCCACCTCTCGCTCCATGGCACTGTGCGTGATACGACAATCGCTCTATCTCACTTTTTCTCTCGATCTTACTCACTTGCTTGCTCCCTACTCTCACTCCATCGCTAGTTGCTTCATGCTACGTTCGCCCTGTCTTACTCTCTCTCAATCGGTCTCGATCGCTCTCTCTCTCTTTTTTTACACGTTGCATACTTGCGTGACGTTACATTTGTAAAAAATTTACCCTCATGCGCCTAAAGAAGTTTCAATTCAAAATACAATACGTATCCAAAGAAACATGTAAAGGACAAAGATCTCTCTTTACAAAGAAGGTTTCTATTAAAATACATGAGATACCTAAATCCTTCTTTGGGGTAAGTACTTAATTCCTATTTAATTTTAAAATTCTAGATGAATCCCTAAAAGTTTATCTTAAACTACAAGAACAACTCAATAATAATGTATTTGGAGTCATCCTTCGCACTGTGTAGTAGCTTTTATTGTAAAGAGGACGGCACTCTCTAATTCCCAATTAAGTTTACTATAAAGATAAGTTAGTTTGGTCGCTTCTAGTCAAAAATAAATTTTATGCTGGAATTTCCCCTTCCGTGAGTTTCAATCAGTTTTTTGCTAAAAATATCAGGCTTCGCTTATGCATGAGGTGGCTTAGACTAAATTTTAATATTTTTAAATGAAAACCTTTTTATATTTATAGCTTAACTTTTTTTAAGAAATTTAATTCTATGCTCTACTAAAACACTTTTACGGCGCGAGTGAGTAACCTTGTTTCAACTACTTTACATTGAATGATCGATGAATCTAAGAAGTAAGGTGATCCTTAAATATACACATATAATATGTACGAAAACTATTATGGTTATTATTTTCATCATTAGGTAAGCAGTATTTTTCTTTAATTTTAGGCGGGAATGTAAATATATATCATTTTAATCAATTTATTTTCTGTCAGTACTAAAACTGAATCAATCACAGAGAGAAAGTCTTTCATTAAATAAAAACCTATTAACCGGTTCATTGGATAGATGTCCCTTCGCGACGCAAATCAGGATTAAATCTACTGTATCATTGCTTCTATCTCTCATGGGTCCCGTGGCGACGGCGACTCTGTTAATAAACTCCTGCATAGTAATATATAAAGCCTTTGAAATACGACTTTTAATCTAAGTCCCTCGAAAACTTGAACTTTGTATGTTAACAGTTTTGTTTGAATAGAAATTAAAAAAACCTTTTGTAACACGCTTTTATTAGCTTACTAGCGTTCACGTTAATGTGTATGTTGGTTATCGCAGTAAAGAGAAGCCTTCTTCAATATTCAAACTGTGCCCATGACCAATTTCAAAATAGTTTAGCCATGACAGCTTTACATACAAACACAGTTACTTTCGAATTCATAATTATAATACCGTATAGATAGTAAAATTACACCAATTTTAATTGAAAAGCTGTATGTTGTGTTACCACATTGCCCTGTGAGAGCTCGAATACATTAATTAACATCTAACATAGACATAACTTTACCAATTTCTACCTGCAACATCTGGGTTTTTAACCGACACAGGGTTGGCAAGATTACTCAAATAAACTCAAATCTGTAATCAAAGGCTATTATGATTCATAGCTCTGGAGAATCCTAAATGTTCCCTGCGAGTTCGGTTCTGAAACATATAACAAAATAACTTCTTTAAAAATACATTTGCAATGTACATAATATTTCCGAGGAGTCGACTTTAAATTATGTCACAAAAGTTAAGCTTTATCTGCCTCACAATCTTATGAATATATGAAAATTGTGAAATGTAAAGTTAAAAGTTACATAAAATAAGTTAAAACCGAGAGTACCTCGTAGTCTTACTGTTTATCTAACGAAGCTGTTTTGTTTCGTAATCTCCATGTTACCGACTGTGTCAAAACAATGAAATGAAGCTTATGTGTCTAATATGAATAATACCGTGTTAACATATACTAACATAATTCCTTGTAACTACATCGAGACACAATCAAAAAACGTCAGTGGGTATAAAATGTATTTTGAATTTTCTCCCAAATAGGCATTATGCCTAAAATACATACAGCTAATACGTTTGTTAACTAATATTTAAAAAAAAAGGTTTTTCTTCTTATGTTAAATTTAGTATTCTATTGTGATTATAACAAATTTCTTCATTTAATTGTTTTTTAAGTTGTTGTTTAGTTGTTTTCATGCATTTTCTTGCGTAAGTGAAACTGGTTTAAAATTCTTTTAAAATTGTTAATACATCACCTTTCCAATAACCCACTTACTTGGTTGAAGAGATTGACTCTGTAAAATCACTACAATTTTATTTTTAATAAGAATACCTCTTCATACGAACCGAATTATTGTTAATATCACTTATAAAACACTTACTTACGACTGTTTAGGAAAGAACTCTTTGTTCTTTCCTATTCATAAGGAATCCAATCTCGAGATTCATACAACAGCGCGCTATTTCCCAGCCGTATTATACGTACACAAAAAACTCAATGAATGTTCAAGTTTTATTTATATTTACACTTTAAAACTTGGAACTTACGATTGAAACAGAGAACATAATATTTATAACGTGCGTACTACAGCAAGTACTGAAAACCGACTGCCATTATTTCTATTGAAACTATTTAGATCAATCTTTATAATAATGTACTTGTTAGATGATACTTAGGCCTTAAACAAACTATCTACTCATGTTTAAGTATTATATTTATAAAAGAATTGCGATGAAGCTTAACAATTTTAAAATGGAGGTAGATATGTTACAAAAAGTAGTTGGCATTTTGTGTGTCGCTGACGCGTGTACCACTTAACACTAGTTTATTTGTTTTTTAATAAGGAAGGTCTACTTACCTCCAGAGAATGGCCTTCTGACAAATACGTTGTTCCTGTTATTAATCCGGTTCTCGTAACTAGTCAAAATCACGACCATAATCAAACTATTCTGTGTATTGTTTTATTATTGCCAGTAGTCTTTCCTTAGAAAATATGTTTTACAGCATTAAAGACACTTTTCTAAAGAAAAAATAGAATTTTAAAGCAAAAATAGTTTTTTATTTAAAAAAAGTAGAGTTTTTTTTTTATTTGACTAAACATTTTCATAAATTTTATTGTTATAACGTAGTATCGTTATCATTCTAACTAAAGCAATAGAAGTATGCTACCCAAAGAAACTTGGTTTCATAACGCACGAAGCGAAACGAAGATCTAAGTAATTTATTATTGGTGCTAGGGGTGTCTTCAATGACATTTACGGAAAGTTTGAAAGTTCAATAATGAACTATTTTAGTTCAAAAGGTCAAGTAAAAGTAAGAAAAGAGATCTAACAGAGTTTAACAATCAGTTTCAATCAACTTTAACATGGTCGTGGGTGTCAAGTCTTTGAACTTTCGCAACCAAATAACACCAACTTTGTTGGCGGAACGCCGATATGAAATTATTTCCTTCAGAAAAATACACAATGACCCGACTACAATGAAGCCAAAAAGAGGGTAATATTTTTACCAGTCAATGTATGTTCGATCATAGTGTTTAAACTACTGAACCGGTTTTCATCAGTGATGTATTTAGACATTTATGATAATGGCCTGGGTTGACATAGGCTATAAAAACATTTGGAAAAATTTCTTAGGTTTTTAAACGTTTGATTATTTAAGTTGCCTATTAATGTTGGAATACAAGAATTGGCAGATCAGGCTCTCTTGGGAAAGGGCCATATGTAGAACTGGACTGCTACTGGCTGATGATGACATTCTAAACTTAATCTTGGTAAAATCACTGTAGATAAAATTATTTTAAACAAAAATCTCCTTTAAAACTTGTTAATGTAATATAATCCTTACTTGAGTCTATTAAAGTAGTTGACATGACGTGTATTTGCTCCACTTTAATATAACAATATAAGCAATGTTCTTTGAATATGCATTTACCTTACAAATGCAAATTTTCATATAGCTATTACTCCACCTGTTTATAGCATACCTACAGTAAGTTGCAATGTATTATTACTGCCATTATTGATATTCATTACCATTAAATGGTTTTCAAATAAATTGCGATATTATTTATAATTCAGGAAAAAAACTTATTTGTAGGGAATTAAGAAGGTTGAAGGTGAATTTGTTAGTTTAAAAGTAACGTTTCTAAAATATGTTTACGACTCCCACTATTCAACTGAGTAATCAAATAATTTAAATTATTTAACGGGACATACTTATCACTATCAACATAATTATGACAGTCCACTGCTAGCCGAGACTTACCTTCTAAGAGTGGCCTACTATATGGATAGGATAATGATAAAGATAGGATCAATGCGAAATAGGAATCGAACAATTCTAGGACTATTGCTAAGTATGAAATCACTTCCAAAATGACTGATTCGAAGTCGCCTATACTTCTCAATTGTTCTTATAGAACATTTCGTACGCATTAGCCATCTGTTCTGTACGTGTGCGGCCTATTAACTGGCATTTTCACTTACTAATTTGTTAGAATATGAAAGTTGTTGTTCCTTCATTTAATTGAGTACATGATATGATAACACACAACAATTTTTCTGACAGTGTGATTGAAAGTTTTAAACCCGAAAGTTAATGAAGTTTTTAGGCAGAATAAGGCAAATTATTGTATTGTAGTACAAAACGATTGTCAATAATACCATTATTTTTAAAGTCAATTAACTCATTCCCAACCTTATGACTCGTGTTTGGCATATTGTGTGCAAATTTGACCTTTGTCGCGCCACACGGACTTCACTTATAATTTTACTCTTTACTTATAGGATAACTGTTAGTAAAAACTGGTTACGAAAAAACTGATGGCCATGAATTTTATTTATTTTTGTAATTTAGATGTTTAAAAAAATTCGAATTACTGACATAAAAAACAGGGCAAGTCCGAGTCGAACACGCGCACCGAAGATTCCGTACGTATATTATACGATGCAACTTAAAAATTATATCTGTGTAACGAGACGTTGCTTCGTATCAAATTTCAAAATTCTGAGTTACCGGGAAGTACCCTGTTGGTTTTAATCCCCTTGCGAGTGTCGAAAATTTGCAGCATTAACGGTTGTATCTTTTGATTATGCTTAGAAGTTTGATTTTTTTACAGCTTCAAAGAAAATTAAACATGTGTATTTGAAATGAATTCCAGTGTGATACCTCCACGCGTTTCTGAGGAAAAGGGTCTTGACAAACAGACAGACTTACAACAAAGTAATCCTATAAGGGTTACTTTTTTTCTTTTGAGGTACGGTATCCTGATATACTAGCTGTTGCTCGCGGCTTTTCTCGCGTCGAAGTTAATTATATGCATTGAAACCCTCAACAGAAACCTTTCTATAGAACTTCGATATCACCTAGGTTATGAAGATCTGATAGCTGTCACTTCAAGTAAAAAAGTTATAATTCCTCCGTGTCGTAGGATGATATGAAGAACGAAGAAGGATGTTGTCATAACACAATCTCTTAAAAAATACTTTTCTTAGAAGTATCATCGTCTTGAATAGGCTTAAATCATGATAAATTGTTATAAGCCATATTTCATCTTTACTTTTTCCTTGACTAAATTCTAAATAATAATTCTCCTAATTATACACGCTCAGAAATAGAATTTCTTGAAATGAAACGGAATGAATCGTAAAAATGAAAGAACGAATGTCGTAGAAATGTAGCACAAATAAGTAATTTTTTTTATGGAATGCGGGGCAACCGAGCAGACGTATCGCCTGATGGTAAGCGATTACCGCCGCCCATGGATACCCGTAACACCAGAGGCATCACAAGTGCGTTGCCGGCCTTGGGTGATGGGGAGGGGGATGAGGGGAAGGGTTGGATTATGGGCCTCCGGTATCCTCGCTCACTCGGTGAAACACAGCGCAGGCGCTGCTTCACACCGGTTTTCTGTGAGGCCATGGTATTACTCCGGTCGAGCCGGCCCATGCATGCCGAAGCGTGGCTCTCCCACGGTCAAATACTAATATAGGTATACTGTATTTGAAAGTCCTCAATTTTATTTTGAAGAATGGTAATACATTTTTTGTCTTTTTTGGCTTGACATTCAAGTATGCTAATTTTTTTTTTGGAGATTCTCATTCTGTGCAGTAAGAAATGTAATGGAGTTTTCAATGCTTACATTGGATTGTTGAATTTCTTTTAATGTAGAACTGATTTGCTGTATATCTTTTTCATGTTTATCTGTGAGAATATTCAGCATCTTCCTCATTTCCTGTCTAAATTCATCCAGCTGCTTACCAATAGAGTCATCCATATCATCCCGAGTTCTCTTACGCATGAACATATAATTAGGTGATGACTTGTTTTTACTTTCTATTGAGTTAGTGTCTGTATCCGACAGCGATTTATCAATATGAGATGGTTTCAATGGTTGTTTTTCTTTATTAGTTGTTTGCGGAGGTGATCGTTTAACTCGTGGCATATTTAATTTAAGCTATAGTAATTTATCCCAAATGATTGTAAACCTACCCAAAAACTGCAAAGAACTGAAAATTACGGAGTGCCACCAAGCATGGAATTTAGAGGCAGTAATCAGGTGACCAACACTCGTCAACTCGTACATCCGTCAGAAGTTCGACTTCTATATCAAATATTCCCTCTTCACAATAACATTTTTAGATCTGGCAACATTGAGACTAGTCCATGTAATGAAAAAAGTAAAATGAAGTAGTGTATTTGGGGATTAATATTGTCTATGGTTAATAATGACGAGAATGTCAGTGTCGCCAGTGGGGGCAACTTAACAACTTTCTTCTTCTTCTTTTGATGAATGGCAATCAGCCGGATCAGCTATTTCTGCCAATGTCAAGTATTTCAAGTCTTCAATTCTAAGTCTTCGAGTCTTCAAGTCTTCGTCGTGATGGAATTAATGATAAAAAATATAAAAAATGTGGATGACATGAAATGGGGACCGTCTTTCGCAAAAACAAAAAACGATCTCCCCTTAACAACTTTGAATATCACTGAGATTCAAACTTCAAAAATTTTTTTCGTAACCTACTTTTTTTTATTGAATCACTATGCCCTTAACAATGGTATTTTCATATGTTTAAATGACAACTTAGGGCAGATTTACAGTAGTTAGAAACATTTATATTGACGTATTTGATCTTCATGCAATATCAAACTGTAAATATTGAACAAGGTTTCTGATGAAAGTTTTTCTCACTTGTTGTGAATATTTCACCAAGATAACAACGGTGCCATAGTACTAATACGTATTCTTCACATTCATTATCAATATATCACTCAAAATGACCCAAATTCACTGCACTGAACCAAATTAACAAAACCACTTGTTTACGCGGCTGGTGTTGCCAGGAGATTGACTTTTTAAGTTGCTTGAAAATAGTTCTGCAAATTTATATACTAGAATTACATTAAGTGCTGCACAGCCACTTAAATTACTCAACACAAAATTAAGTAAGCAGTTTAAACTTACCGTTTTCATGATGGTTCCCACAACAAGGGTAAATAGAAGGTACTGAATTTGGCTTTAAAGATACAAATTTTGAAACATAATGGCACTGACATAAACCACTAAGTTACTATCTATATTTAACCTCACCGCACAAACAGAATTACAAAAATTGGTAATCTAACATTTGACTAATACACAACAGAAATCTTCGCTCAACTCAAATCTGCTTCTCCAGTCCACTCCGACTTTGTGAACGCTTCTTATCATCGTGCAAATAATGCTGCTCTGGAATCTACTCGCACTTAAAGTCAGGATGTCCACTAACCGTTACACATTTAAAAAAACGTGCATTACCTTCTTGAGGCGACAGATTAACTCGCCTAACCAATAGTATACCTACATAAATGCTCTACGACCTGCAGTGTGCGCCCTTGTTTATGTATGTAAATGTGTATGTATATGTTTCCATATTCATTACATGGAAGCATATACATAAACATTTACATTTCTTAACTTATGACAATTGCATCACGTTCAACCACTTTAACCCCTAAACTGTTAGTTGGTAAAGAATGCCTACCAACTAACCACCACCAATTAAGTCCACCGATGTGCACAAGTGCATGAAGTTGTAAATATATAAATAAAAAGCAACCGCACGGCGGCCTTAACTTGAAATTTTCTTATTTGTTACAGAGACAATAATGAAGGTATATATTGAGTAACTGCTTAAAAAATAAATCTTTGTGTCATTGAAATTTGTAATTTAATATTGGAAAATATATCGACTGGTGTAACAGTGGAAAAACTGAAAATATAAATAAATCTCGTGTTAAATATTGACAAAAATCTGCTTTTTAAGAGCAACTTACCCAAAACTTAGTATCAAAAATGACAACTAACATCAAATTTAGAAATGTACAGTATAAAGAACATGTTGCAAATGTCAAGTATAATTATGCAAGCGAACGATATTTAACAGGTATTTTCAGCCCGCAATTACAATAAAAGCAGCTCTCAGCTATGATATACGGCATTTTTGAAAACGACGTTTAAACTGCACTGTAAGCTTAATGCCTTCAATTTCCAAGTCAACCTTCGGGTGGTGTAGAAATTTTATAAGGTATTAACAGGTAGGTGTATAATTTATTCATATTATTTTGAATATTAAAGTATATACTCTAAAGCCAAAAATACCAATACAAATTAAATTATCGCTACCTCAGATTACAAAAGAAAGCCAGATGGAACGTACTTGTCAAACAACATGACGCCGTTTATTATTTAGGTGGGCGTGACAACCGGCAGCGACACTGTAGGAACACGTACATATGTGTGCATGATACTATGATATGATAAGCAGTAAAAAGCGCCTATTTTTTTACTAATACTAAGATGGAAAAAAGGTATTTTGACATTGATATTTTTCTTAATTTACTACAGATGTACGGTAAGTACCTGGGGATCAAGTTTCGTAATATCGATCATTCTCAACCATTCAAATATGATGTGAAGCACAAGTTAAAGACATAAAACACATCAAGACACAGAACAGCAATTTGCAGAATCATCCACAAATTGTTCATATGTAATAATTATCAGAACTAATTGCATGTATCAACCAAAGAATACTTTTAGATGACATTTGAAACCAAGGCCCTAAATATAGAAATGAGGTTCCTTATATCTGGACTAACAAGTAAATTTCCTAATCACAGACAAACTATCTACGGTTGAGGTTTTGTGTTCCGACACAACAGTATAAGTATCGGAGAAATTAATAATTATGGTAACCAAATAATCTGTAGTTACCTGTGAAAAGATATGCCATTATCTTTTCCTCTTACAATGTTTAACGGCGCAAGACGGCGTTTTGAACTTAAAATCAAAAATTAATCGTGACGTGAACTCAATATGGCAGTTTGTCCAACACTGCCGCAAGATCGTATTCGCTGTCTAATTCATATTTATAGTGTTAGATCGCGATGAGACCGCAATATTAAAATCAATTTATAATTAAAAAGGATCATGTCTACTGGCACTAACGGATTTCTTTTTTATTAAAACGAGGAAATTGTTTAAGTCTCTTAATTCTATAATACTTAATTAGGTAAAAGGCCACTCCACGGGACATATAAGTACTAATAAGGAACGGCGTCGATTCGGGGAGGACCATGAATAACATGGCCAGAGGCCGGTGATCGGGGTCTTCTTTTGTCGAAACACCACTCCTGGCTCCTTTGTCCTGCAGTGTCTCTATAAAACTGGAGAGCCGAATTTAGGTAAAATGCCCCTATGACTCCAAGTAAATAACTAAGGAAACATTTGAATAATAACGATCCAATCTAACAATACAACGAACATGTAATTAATCCACTCATATTTATGTAGATGTTCAGAGGAAAACATTAGGGCGAGTGAAGGAAACCCTAACGCTGTTCTACAGAATAGGTATGCAGTTTAGTCCCACTTTTTACTGAGAAACTATGAAATTTTCAGGTTGGGACTTGTGCATAACAACTCCTGTTTATTTCTAGATGTTTTATATATGATTTTCCATTGAAACATTTTGATTTTCTCATATAAACGAAATACTAACTAAGTGGCGTGCAATTGGAGAGGCCTATGTCCAGCTGCAGTGGACTACGATAGGCTGACGATGAAACGAAACACATACATAATTATAAATTAAAATTTTGTAATACTGCTGACGCCATCTGTTGAATATTCCACAACCAATAAGACGTAAACTATTTTTACGATTGAACTATTTCTAGTATAGCCATCTATTAGAAAACTAAAGAACGAACAGTCCAGTATTGAAGTGAACAGTATAAATTTATTTGATTAAGCACTATCGGGCCGACGTATTTTGGCAATCTGAACATAGGCTCTGCGAACTTTGGCTCATCTATAACGAAGTAACCAATAAGCACGAAGTTACCAAAAAGGGATGTCCAATACGTATGCCTAAGGGTGCTGTTTAACGATATTTATTGAAATCGATTGAAATTAAGTCATAAAAATATATTTATTTTCAATTTTATAATATGGTTCCAAATTTTCTCGTTACTCAAGTAGGGGTTAATAGATGACTGATATTCAAGTAAATTCAATCACGTCTTTCAAATGAGAAAATAAAATTTAATAGTTTTTTTTTTGTTTAAGTCGAAATCTCATTTATTACCTACAAAATTCACTAAAATTTGTAAATCTATTTCGTTTAATAACTTATATAAACAAAAATCAATAGCTTCTAATTAAAAACACAAAATGTGGTGACGTGGGACACCAGGTAGGAACGAAGTTCCTTCGGCTAATGTAGAATCATCAAAATATTCAATTCAAATTTAAAAAGAAATATTCACACACCCGCACGCCCATTTATACATATAATCTCTATGAAATTTCGTAGTTTTTTTCTCAATTTTTCCGTATGACCCTCAAAACAGCAAGAAAGATAACCTAGAAAACCTTACAAAGATTTTAGTTTGTACACACAATGTTAACCAATGTAAAATATTTTATCTTTATAAATAAACTTAGGTATTTAATTCTTTTGCACTGAATAATTTCCCACTATTATCACTATCAATTGCATTCAAGCCACTTGTTAGTTCACTTGTTTTTACGACTGTCGCGCCTGCGCACGTCTCACATAACGGTTTTATTCCACGCACTTTTTTCCACGGATTTTTTATTGCGGTTTTCCTATCATATTTTTTTCAGTTCGGTCGCGCAGCAAAATCCCTATCCCCTCCAAGCCTTTTTTTTTTTTTGACGTTATGGAATGCCTTTACGCACTTCGCTCTCCCCCTGCGGGCACAGGGGGTTCGCTTCGTGTGGGACTCCTGACTGACACCAGCCAGACTACCCACTAAACCACCACGGTGTGCCACTCTGCGCCTGAGACGGGAGGGATCAGGGAACCGCTTTCTTACGCCATCCGGACCCCTCCCAGCGCCAGCCCGCACTAAAGCGGGCTCCGTCGTCCGGTGTTAACTCTTAAGGTAGGCGACGTACGGCACACGCGTAACATCACCCCCCTCGCGGGTGGCCTCTAAGCGGATGGGGGGGAAAACCGTCCCGCCCATCCGCGGCCACACTCAGGGCGGCATGAGGCGCTGGTAGGCGCGCCTCCGCCGCCCGGTTCGCCGGCGGCGGATCGGGTCCGAGTGGAGATCGTCCTCCCGGGCCTTCTCCGCCGCCTCCTTCTGCGAGATGACTTCCTCGCAGAAGGTCGCGACCGCGGTAAAACTGCTCTCGCCGCCGGCCATGGAGCGTACGACGGCCGGCAGCGAGAGATCTCCTCCGATGACTGCAGTGAGGGCCCGACGCTGCGGGGCCCAAGCGGGGCACACCGCCAGCGTGTGCTGGGCCGAGTCCTCACTGCAGTCGCAGTGGTGGCAGGCGGGACTCAATTCCCTCCTGGCAACCGAGTGCAGGTACTTCCCGAAGCAACCGTGCCCGGAAAGCACCTGCGTCAGTCGGAAGGAAAGGGTCCCATGCTGCCGCCCTGCCCACTCGAGGATGACGGGCTGGAGCGCCTCCACGGTGGCGAAGCCAGCACGTGGACCCTCCAGCCGCGACGACCACCGAACCATAGTGGCTCGACGGGCGGCTTCACGCCACTCGCGTACCTCTTCGGGCGGAGGGCGCATGCCACTCTCCGCCCGGAATTCAGCCACCCGTCGATAAACTATCCCCTCCAAGCCTCCAAGCCTCCAAGCCTGCCGTAAGGAACTTCGTTTCAAAACTTCGTTCCAAAACTTCGTTCCAATAAATCTATTAGGATATTTGATTGGATAAAAAATCGATTATGTTTACTTATGGTCAATCTCTAGCCTAGATCACCGCCCCTCGTACGTCGCCTCATGCCACCATTTTGTTCCTAAAAAAGTTATTGCACAACCTTCTGCGCGAAGTTCGGTCTCGTCAATATACGTCGGCCATATTGCGTAAATAAATAATTTTCAATGCGAAAAGAAAAACGGCTCCCTGGTTATGATACATTTTATTAATTTTGAAAAATGGGTATATCTTCATTCAAAAATATTTTATTTGTTTAACAATTGTTTTCGGCTGTTAAAAAAAACTACTATACGTATAAAATGCTCACCGCATTGCGGTTATATTTTGTTTGGTAATATCAGTTAAGGTAGATTTATATTTCATTTCATTGTATAACTACCTTACTCTACGTTTTTTAAAAATGAAATAAAATCAAAGTTCAGTGTACATTTTTCGTTATTTTCTATTGTTTTGTGACAAGTTCTATTTATTCATATTATCACCAAATACCTATAGCATGCGTGAGTACTTATGAGGTTTTCTCAAAGCCAACGCCCCTGCTCCAATATCCTCAATGATAGTCAGAAAAGATTATCCAAAATATTCAGTTACATTCAGTCGAATTCACTACGACCGAATGTAACATTTAATTTTGTAATGTTACACTACGCAGGCTAATTATGATGATGAGTAGTCACTCATCAGCTTTGTGTCAGACATCTGCTAAGGTTCCCTTGTACAAATCGCCAGTGCCCAGCGATGTGTCAGGTATTCCAGAAGATCACAAGCCGATACCCTTACGGAAACCGTATTGCTGGTCACTAAGGAAATATGATCTTCTAGATATCGTAGGTATTGACAGTTGACATGGACTCCATTATTTTCGAGAAGAGGGAAGTTATGACGGTCGGCCTGTAGTTGGGTGGATTAGAACGATCGCCTTTTTCGGGATCAGGTGGACCAATGCTGCCTTCCAAGATGTCGGGACTACGCCAGAAGAGTAGGAGAGACTCGACCAATAGATATCCAGGGATATAAGTGCTATACGCACTGAACCTTGGTGAAACTGTATACCTGATATACGGCTCTTGCACTGCGGTATTGTAGGTGGCTCCTGTTCCCCGTCATCCAAAGTCGAGTTGGACGCAAAGTGTTTTGCCAGAAGATTGGCGTTCTCCTTTTTGTCATAGGCCAACGGATTATTTCCCAAGTGCAAAGAAGGAAGGGATGGCTTACAGAAATCCCCTTTGATAGCCTTGGCAAGAGACTAGAATGCTCGAGTACCTGAAGATATGCTCAAGCCCCTTGCCAATCCTAGCAATGTGCTCCGACTGCGCCCTTGCAATGTCTCTTTTGAAGGACCTGGAAGCAAGGTTGTACTCCTTTTTTAAAGCGCTGGTATTTTGATCCCATATCGCCACTATGTCAGCCCAGGCTTCTTAAGCCTCTTGCTTCCTGCGAGAAGCTTTTTGAAAGATGGACCAAACCAGGGCAAATTATTTATTTTTCGGATAAATTAAGCAATCTTAAAGTAAATACACCACAATTTCGTTTAATGTCGTATTGTCATACCCACCTTGTATATATAGGCCCATGCCTTCTTTCCACGATGGATCAGATGGATCCACGCAATATTTGCTTGACGCTAAAACAACAAGTGCTGGCCTATGAAGTAAGCTCTCGAACTAGACGGTTCCGTTCTTTCTTCCTCTGCCAAGCAGTCAGAATCTGGAACTCACTACTACATGCTTCCCTTCCACTTTGATCACGGTTTCCTTAAGCGGGGCTTGAATAAACATCTCACTAGACCCATCCATTATGCTGGATTATCCACTTTCGCAATTAGTAAGATGACCATCACTCTTGATCCACAAATTTCTTCGTTCAGTGAAGGGGGAGCATTGAGATCAGCGTGTACAGATTTTTTTCAGTCAAATCGAGATTATGAGACTTTTTAGTAAAAAAAAGGTGGATTTCCTTCGTCGTAAGCGGGCAAAAGTAAAAAGTATCAACGTATCGCCTAATCAGAAATTATGACACATGAGTGAGAGCGACCAAAAAAAAGTCATTCGTAATGTTTTTGTTTTTCTGCTACATCATCCCTAATTCGAAAAAGAAAAAGGGGCATTTGTAATGTAATGGTGAAATTTGGGCGTCCGGCCAGTTATCCCCAAAAAGCGGAACAAAACTAGTCCCGCGCGGGACATTACAATTTTTATTCAAAAAGCGGGACGTCCCGCCAAAATCGGTACGTCTAGTAAATAATATCTATAATAATAAATAATATCTTTCTTAATTACCATATTATGCCAGCTACTATTCTTATACATTTAAAACATCTATTACAAAAATTACAGAAGTCCAATATCACATTCATATTATTAAATTCTCACATTTTATTAACCGAAATCATTTTTTTGAAGTCATTTTCCTTCTCTATCTTTTTATTTTAATTAGAAATCAGTTGCGTTAAGAAACGTGAACCATAAAGACGAAAAAAAAACTGTGTGCGAGCTGTGTGACAATATTCTGTGTGTGAGTCTGTGTGACTGACTTTAACTTTACTATGATTGCCATATCCCAAAAAAAAAAAAAAAAAAAACTTTACTATGTAACTTTATCAGTGACATTTGCACTTTACGTTTTGTATTGAGCCGTAAGTAATTGATTTAATTTTGTTTTGAATTGTAAAATTATAGGATATATACGTGCAATATTATCCGTAATCAATGCCCTACATTCTGATTAGAGGAAATCTAGCCTCATATGGACATAAAAACCCGTGGCGTGTTTTGGTATCCGGCTTGAAAGGTAGAGATGTTGAAAATAAATAACAAATTCTCTACAATCATAAAACGAGAAATGGAATAAAGAATTCAAAGTAAAGATCTAAAAGAACAGGAAAGTCAACTACTAACGAATTTATTTTTAATATTCCTTTTCTCGTTTTACCATTCGTGACACACTAATTTACTCAATTGTGCGTAATTGTAACGGGTATAACTTATAATGTTTAGCTGGTGACATAGAACAACTGAAGAGGTTCGCATGTGGCGGTTACTGCGACGATTCCACTATTGTTTACTTACAACATCCTTGCGTTATTCTTAGCGCATTGGAGGTAATGAATCACAATACTGTTTATCTCAAAACTAACTTAAAAGTAAAGGATTTATTATGATTATTTTTAGATGTGACTCATTACTTTACTGTGATTGATAAATTGGTTTCCAGGTATTAGGTTACAAGGTTGTGGCGTCCAGTTCAACTGCAGTCAAACAAGACTATAATGAGTATATGTGGACTATGAGAAAAGAATTTTCTGAGCCAGAACCTTCAATTGTAGTAGAGCAAGACAATATCACAAACTTCAGTAAGGAGGCTATGCATTTGGGAAACTACCAGCATCAAACCAAAGACGACGAAGTGTAAGCATCAGATTTAGACAAAAAATAATTCATATCAATTTGTTTTTGTGCTATGGATTCAAAGGGCAGCACAAACCTATCACCATGCAACTTATCATCAGTACCTTTGACTGAAGAGGATGGGGTTGTCTATATTGCAATCAAAGGCTCCCTTCATGCTAGTGACTGTTCTGTTTTTGGCTTAGGAGATGAGGAAATCAGAGCTCTATCTAAAAAGTATCCAGGATCTGGTGTTGTTGTCAATGGTGTTAGTATAAAGACAAATGTACTTGATGCTATTAATTCTTTGGCACAGCTCGGTTACAAAATCATATCAAGCACTGGTGAGGCCGAGATAACCTGGACCCTCCAGCGTGATACATAGATACATATAATTTCTTCTTTTGTATAATTGCTTAATATGGATCATAGCAAAGATTGTGACCATTCACACTGCACAAATTCAAATGCATCAGTTTGCCAGACAATATCTGAAATGGATTGGGAAAGGGGCTTGTGGTATGCAGGTATTTTTTCATGTTTCATAATTTTTGTAATAATTATTTATGTTATCTTGCTATTCATACCATGTAGTACGAACATGACATGTGTTCCTCTGATAACATTATCATCTACTTACAGCCTAATAACTAGTTCAGAGTTTATGAAATGGAAAAGATTATGGGGATTAAACCTATTAATTTCTACTTCGTAATCTTTTCACTTCTTTATTTTATGCAAGTGATAAATATAAAACTAACAATTGCAAAAAACAAAATTATTTGTTATCTCAATGCATGTTTTATAATTTTGTGAGGCTTATAACAGTACCAGTTTTGTATAAATCAATAATCAATGAATAAATAAAAATTTTACAATATAGAAAGTAGTTTAATTTTGTGCAAAAAAAACTCTTTGTTTTATTATTTCAGTAGTAAATGGTATTAGGGTACAGTTAAAGATAAATTGTATATTGTATGTTATTTACAGCATTCTATGGCGATCATCAGAGGGTTAACGACTTGATAAATAAAGCAAGAAATGTTAGGGAATTAGTAAATACTCCAGATAATGCTGGTTACACTCCTTTACACTATGCAGCACGGAAGGGTTACATAGATATTTGCAAATTATTAATGCAAAATGGAGCACAAATTGATGCACAGACAAAAAATGGTCAAGCCAGCCCGTTACACAAAGCTGCAGTTGCAGGTAAATGTTTTTAATGTTTCAACATAAACTGGAATAACAATGAAGAGTAAATCCATTTCCACAGATTGGTAAAATTGCAATAAGTGTAAAAATTCATTTGATAGCTTAAATGAATTAACTTGAGCATACATTTAATGTGCGTTTTTCATGTAACATTGCAAATCTTAAATTACTAACTTACGGTAATTTGTATGGCCTGAGATTCCTCATAATAAAATTTCTTTCACTAAATATGTTAAAATACTAGCTACGCCCTACGGTATTACATGCGGATTTTGTTGCTTTAGAATTGGATATTGTTTGCCATTTCATTTCATTAGTTTTCATTTTATTCTAAAACATTTTTTTCTGTAAAACTAGCTTGACTTACTTCTTGTAACATCATCTATCTGCCATTGAAAGCCCGTCAAAATCAGTTCAGCCCGTCCAGAGATTTGCTGGAACAAATTAACAGACAAATAATTCAAAAATATTTTATACCTTACGTAGTGTGTTCAAAAAGTATCGCGAATTTTGTGTATTTTCAAAAATTATTTATTTTTTCGTAAACATCTATTTTGTCCCCTTCAAAGTAATCCCCTGGGATATTATACACTCGTGCCAATGTTTACTCTAATCTTCAAAGCACTTCAAAAAATCATTTTTTTGTATCTAGTTCAGCTCCTCCTTTGATGCCGTCTTTATCTCGTCAATCGTGGCGTAGCGTCATCCTTTCATGGGCCTCTTCAGTTTCGGGAACAAGAAAAAGTCACAGGAACAAGAAACAGTCGCGGCCAGATTCCAACATCTACGCCAGTAATTTCTCTAACGGTGATTGGACGATTTGCCAATGCCATTTTTTTCACTTCATCAATTTTTTCGTCTGTTGTTGAAGTGCTCGGGCGTCCGGCACGCTCTTTGTCGTTCACATCTTCTTGACCTTCTGAAAACATTTTGTACCACCGATAAACGTTGCTTTTGTCCAAAGTAGCTTCTCCGTACGACACAGTCAACATTCGGAATGCATCCGCGCACTTAATTTCGTTTTTGACTCAAATTTGATACAAATTCTTTGTTCCATTTTTTTGAATAGGTAAAAATCGAAGACGAACCAAAACACGCGCAAGCAAAGTAGATATCAACAATTAACTGAACATACAAAATGGCCGAACTTGTCAGCATAAGAAAGAGGCATATGTACCAACATAACACCACAAAAAAAATATAATTCGAATGTACGTAACTCATGAAAATTCAAAATTCGCGATAATTTTTGAACACACCTCGTACATACCTACATAAGCATATAACTATAATACTTACTATAATCCTTGAGAAACCTACCATAATAATAGTTTAAGTGAAAAGCTACTAATTTAAAGGCAAGCAGACACTTCAATTATATTTATTTATATAAATGGTAATTATCTTTGTTATAGGTAAAATAGAAACAATTAAATTTTTGATCCAATCTGGAGCTCAAATTAACAAGCAGGATGCTGATGGTCATACTATTTTACACAAAGCTGCTATAAACAAGCACCATGATTTGTTCGACTATCTTCTGGAAACATTCAATGAGCTCGCCATTGTGAAGGACCACAAAGGTCACACTGCTACTGATTGTATGTCAAGTAATCACAATTGAATGTATGTCTATGATTGTATTACTTAGCTTTTCTTAACCATATTCTACTATTCTTATTTAGACTATGTTGGAATAGGAGGTGATCCATTGTATGGCTAACTGTACTTGGTCTTCATTCCAGTTTGTTTTTTTTTATATATTTTATTTTAAAACGTTAATTATTGTGTATTTATTTTTTATTATTTATTAGTTTATTATGATTATTTAAGTTCGAATGATTTATTACAATTTACCAAACACTCCCCCTTAGTTATTTAAATAGGGCCGTATATTATACTGTATAATTACTTAACTGGTATTTTCTTAAAGAATACTATTAGTTTAAACTTAAAATAACTACAACATCAGTAAACAATATGTATCGTATTAGGTATAATAAAAAAAACACTTCACTTTTGACACTTTAATTAATGATAATATATATAAAAAATAATAATTTTCTGAGATTGTTCACAAATTTTAAAATGTTATACAATCTATACCTTATCACTGATATTGGTGTAAGTAAAACACTTGAATTTAAGATGTTTACAAACATTTGTAATTAGATAAATCACTTATTTTCGTATCCTTGTACATTAATATTAACTTCAAGTCAGGTATGTAATTAATGACTCACCCTGTTAAATTAGGCATTTAGGCAAGTTATCGTAGGCATGTTCTATATTTTCGCTATATTTTCATATCAATTAAAGTCACTACAAAATTTAATAATTAAGTATTAATACTAGTTTCTTATGTCAAATTATTAATAAACCAACTTTGGTACTTCAATTTTACTTAATTGTACAATATCGATGTTTGTGAAGTAGCCTCAGTGCCGAGTTTGTCTAAATACAATCACATTAGCATATTACAATATGCTTATTAGCTATGAACAGTTACTTTGCTAAGTTTACTGTTGTTTCTATTAAACATATTTATTACAATTAGAGACATGTTTACTTCAAACAACAAGTTTTGTAAAATTAGTAAATGTCATTATGGCACTTAATATATGTAATAAATTCAACTTAATGTTATATATACTTCATGAGTACATCTTTGTACTTCACTGTTTCATAATCCCAAATAAAAGCGCGTATAGTTTACTTGAATTATTTTTCAATCCTTTCATATTAATATATATATACATTTTATAGAACTTGTCAATCTTCGTGTTCCATCTTAAGGAATTTTTTCAAATTGATTGGTAATGAAAGGGAACCAATATATTGAAATAGTACTCTATGTCTGCCTGCATGCCTAATTTTAATTCTACACAGATCCTTCAGTCTCAATGGACTATTGAAATGTGTATTCAACCAATCCACTGCATATGAATCAGTAAATCCACTTCCACAATGAGCGGCAATTGAACAACGACCGCCTGCCTTCAACAACAGTGACACCAAACGATAGGACTCTCTTCTGCTAGCTATTGACAGGTTGCCCATACAACACGAGTTGAATTCATTATTTATGTTTACCCCATATCGTATCAGGCAGACAGCAGCATCGTCTCTGAAATAATATGAATAATATTAGAAGTCTTGAGTGATGGTTTCGAATGAAATGTAGACTTTTTTTAAGTATGAAATCTGATATATACCATCATTGCGTGTTTTTAACTAAATTATATCAAAGATGAAGGTGACTGACTAAGATACCCAGTGATCAACACACAGTCCAAACTGCTGAACAGAGAATCCTGAAATTATTCATGTAGGTTCCTTATATATCGTAAGTGAGGACTAAGAAAGGAATTTCGGAAATACGATTCCTAAGGAGTCCATCCAATCTTTTTATCAATGGAAGTGCAAAAGACAAAGCCGTAAGTCCACAACTTTTTGATGTATGAGATGCCAAAGTGAGTACTGTGCCTGATGGAAATCATGAGCTGAATTTTGAGTGGTGGTTACCATACACTTTGCAAATGCAAACAATGTAGCATAATGAATCACTATGTCGGCTTGTTGAGATGCCTTTGCAGTATTATTTATCACCTTAAATTTATACTTAATACTAGCTGATCCGGCAAACAAACATTATTTTGTAAATATTATTATTATTATTTGTAAAAAACCATGTAGGGTGAGTCACCATATTGTTCAGGATTAAGAATAAATAGATAACGTATAAAAACCAATCAATGATAAAAATGCCATTGTATAAAATATTTACGAAAAACAAAAAGTTAATTGAATAATCATGATAGAAATCATGATTATTCCATTATCTTTACATTGCCAGAGATCTCGTACCTCGTATCGTACCTCTGATGGTATCTAAGCAAAGCCACACATATGAGCAAGTGATTAAAAAACTACTCACCTATATAACAATAGAGCCCTATTCAAAGGCGTATCTCCGGGGAAAACTGCTGAAGCACTTGAGTCTATCCTATATTTTAACAAAATCTTTACAATCTTATCCAAAGTTCTGGGATTCAACACATTTTCTATTGCTACATGTAGAGCATTTTCAAATGTCATACTATTGCGCGCGTTAACATTTGCACCTGAAAAAAAAACAATAGATACAGCACCAGAGGCTAAAATTTAACTGAATTCTATCTAAGTCAATGTGTTAGCATTGATCTTAAACGAAAGGTGATTATTTAGTCTATATAAATTTAGATACAAACTGCGTATCTAAATTTTGAGGAAAATCTAATTGGACATTTGGAATTTGAGCTAGTCTGATTTGTCCTACTTTTAGTACAATTACGTTTACCGGAATAACGTACATACCTATGTATCTGTGTGTCAGTAGGTCACCTACTTACATTAATAATAATAATAATATGCAATGAATAATAAAAAAAAACATAGTCGTTATTCACAAAAAAATGATTAATAAAAATAAAAAACATAAAAATTACTCTGATAACAACAACAATTACTTTGAAGTAACAATATACATGAAATGTGCCCACCTAAAATGTGCCTCGTAAGCTTTAAAATGACACTAGTGACAATTGAAAGAGATCGTGCACTAACACAAAATGTTATTTCGTGGTTGGCCGCGATCTTTTGCGTATGTTTTCAGGTTTTTACGTGATTGACACTAACGCATGATAAAAATTAAACAATTCTTAATTTATTTTTTAATTTTAATATATATTTATTGGTAATTTTTATCTATTGGTAACTTCTTTGAGATCAACATTTGTTATATATTTATTCTCATGTTTAACATATGGAATCAAAGTTTTTATTCTTAAGTACTAATTATAATGTAAATAAAATATACCCTGTTACTTTCTATATTTTAGCCGAACAAATTTCCTTTATAAAGGACTTAAATTGATTGAAATTGTAAAAACATTCCAATACTACTGTGTATTAATCTGAATAGTATGTATTATATATAAAAATATATGGAATCAAGTATCAGTTTCCTATGAAATTTCCAAATTTGCTCTTGTATGTTTAGGGAAATAAAAGTAACAGATTCGTAGGTCGAGTAACATAGTTCTACCTTTTATTTTTATTTTATTGAAGTACTATCACAAAAACTTTTATATTATTGTTATCAGGTAACAGAATAGTCATTCATGGTAACAGTACCATGAACGACTATTCTGTTACTTGATAAAAATGGTGATAGTTCTATAATAGCTACGTTTTTCTTTTGAAAATATATTAATTAACTTGCACTTTAACTAAAACACACTCAAAAGATTGGTGAGCAAATATTTTTTGTTTGAAGTGTGGTACGAGCATGACATATAAAATAATTTGAAAAATTACCTCTCCGGAGTAAAACCCCAACGATTGTAGGCTGAGCCGATTTCGTCGCACATAGTAATGGAGTATCGCCGTCTTCATTAGCTAAATTTAAAGTCTCTGAGTATTGCGCAAGCAATGTTGCAATTTTCGCCTGCAATGTTAAAGAAATCTCACTGTACATTTAATATGAATTCATTTATGTTTTTTTTTAGATTCAGATATAGCTTACCTTTTTTTGACGAATTGCAAAATGCAAAAGTCTATCGGAAGGAGTCACGTAAGCACCAGCTCTCATTAATATTTCTACTAGCTCTGCAGACCCATGCCATACGGCTTCACATAATGGTGAATACTCTGGAAACCGATTAAAAAAAGTTTTCAATCACATTTTTGTACTAAAAAATAATAAAAATATATAAATAAATTACATCCAGACGCAAACAAAAACGTCATAGTTTTCACACCATATTTGTCCTGGACGGAAAACGAATGCACAACTTCGACCGCGAGATTTCGACTCTGTCTGCATATTATCGATTTAGATGTAGGATCACTACAATAACCACACAACAAGGATCTTCATACTATACCGGGTTATTGGTTAAGTCGCCTAGATACTTGAACCCCTAAGGGTGACAAATTAAATGATCTCTTTTTAAATCTGATTATATCTTGAAAATAGTTTGTGATATGGTGCTTCATGGTGAAAACTATTTATGTTAATGGCTAATGTATCTAGGTAGACTAAATCAGTAGCCCTGTATGCTTTTAAGATAATTCTTCAGAACTTGGAGAATTAATGGTAGCTTCTGTCAGTCCACGTGTATGTGGGATATCGCGGGATAAAGTAGTCGTTGGTGTTATTTCAATGTATGAGCTATATTACTATTAAGTTTCTTAAGAATCTGTTTTTATATTTTTTACGTGAAAGACACACAAGTAGCCATATATCGTAACAAACTTTCTTACCGTGGAAATCTTTAACATTAACATTGGCGCCATTAGAGATGAGATACTTGACTACATCCACGTGACCGTTCTTAACTGCTATATATAAAGGTGTCCGGCCATTTTCGTCCCGGTCTTCTAGATGAACACTTTCGGATACTAAAAGCTTTATCTAAAAAAATAGCTTTTAGATTATATCTAAGAGTGGTACAAATGTAGAAATAAAACATTTGACTATCTAACTGGTCTAAGCAAATGTTAGTTCATGTAAGAACAATTGCATGCTATTGCATGATACAGTCTCCATATATACTAAACAAGTTTATAAAACAGTTTCTTTCACTCACATTTTATTGTTCATTATATAATTGATATTGTTTCACAGGTAGAAAGCAATATTTACCATTGTTCACCATATTTTAAAAAACGTTTCATTACCATCCTTGACACGTTATAGTGTCAAGGAAGCCGAGCATTTGATGGGGTCCTTACAGTAAAAAATCGTTATTTTTTTGCAAATTTAGAACGTCTATGACGTGACATCACAAACAGATGCCATGACGCCACCGAGCGTTTCGGCGTCATGAATTTTTTCCTACTACAACTTCATTTTTTTGTAGAAATACAACTGTTCTTGACAATAGAAGATGCCTTCGTACGTCATAAGTCTGTTTTTCAAAATTATTATACATTATTACTACGTTATAACAATACTAACCATAAACAAATATCCTTTTAAGGCTGCAAAATGAAGGGGTATCATTTTTTCATTTGTCATGAAATTTAATTCGCTGCCTGCCATTATTAATATCTTTGCTACTTGTATATGAAACTTGTCAACAGCTAAATGCAGTGGTGTTAAGCCATCACCTGTGGGGATATCTACCTTACAACCTGAAAAATATTTCAAAAAATTAGTAATTAACTTACTATTATAACAATAACACTTATCAATTATTTCTCAATAAAACTAATATACAAACAATGTCACAACATATCAAATATATCAACATCATATATATATCAACAGGTATAACATGCCATGACCATGAGTGGTCTTAAAATTCGCTTACGTTTAACTTAAAACCATTTTTATTGAAATATCACACTAAAATACTATCGATCAATCACGAAAATCACATTACTTGATTATTTGCGGTTATAACTGGCAGAAAGGTTTCTAAACTATCAGGGAGGTTCCAAACAAAATATCGAGTCTAGCAGTTTCACTTCGCACTTGCCATAACAGTGAATTTGCTGAATTTACATCGATGCCCCTGTTCCGTTTCATTTCTAATGTCACCGTTTTTCGAAAACCGTCCAGCGACCTATTATACTGTGCAAATATTTTCTGATAACCACTTGCTATTCTTTTGTCACACTAAGAAATTTAAGAAAATATATTAGATTTTAAAAAGAGCAATGTAATATAATGTACATACTAAAGATGAAGTAATTGCGGTGCAAAGATAATTTTACTCTGATTATTCTTTTGTATATTGTAATCAATATTATATTATGACAATGTATATGAGTTCGACTGCCTAATCAAAGTACATAATTATCTCAGTATATATTTTTACATTATCTATTATTTCTCCTGTTTTTTATTGCTGAACTGAAAAATAAATGAATTGAATTGTTTTTAGCACTACTTTGACTGCCGGGGTTTGTGGCGTGCATAAAGAATTATTTCACTGTATACACGACTTTATATTATTAAAGATTGTAAAATCAGTGCCGCCTCAGAGCCGTTCTGTGAAAATCATCCCTACGAGATTAGGAAAGTAGCACCTTTCTCGCAAGAAAAAATATGTATGTGAAAAATAGGAGTCAGACAGATGTGGCATATACAATATGTATGTGCGCAAAAAAAATATGGTACATATATTTTCAGATATATGTTATCAAACATTTTCATATAGATGCCAATATATATTTCAAATATACCGAAATATAAAGGTTACATATAATTCTGTATGTATGTTCACATATATACGTAGATGTATACTAATATACATGCCGAAATTTATATGATATATATATTGACATTTATGTGCGCACATTTATGAGCATTGCCCGCACGGAAAAATATGTATGTGAAAAAGATATGTCAATATAGATGTGAAAATATAAAATAATATATGTCGTATATATTTAAGCATCTTTTTTTGCGTAAAATTATATGTGTGCATATATATTGAGATATTTATCTGTATATATATCCAAATATATGTCAACATACATTTTTGTATGTACGATAAAATGTATTTAGATGTATTATATGTCTAAATATATTTTTATGTTTTATTTACCCGCCCGGTTTTTTTTATGAAACGTACATGTGAGTAATAAAGGCACAAATATGATTTAAAGGAATAAAATTTCATAATGTCCCTGGTATACTTTTATAATTTGATCTTCTTCTTTGACTAGCCGAAATCTATATGATTTATATATATTGGCATTTATATGGGCACCTTAATGAGCATTACGATTTTTTTTGCGTTTTTTCTTTTACAATTATTAGAATTTCAAATTTAAAAAACAGAAAAATAATCTTAGATGTATTGGAAGGTCAAATTAAAACAGTATATCAGGGACATTATGAAATGTTATTCATTTAAATCATATTTGTACCTTTATTACTCACATGTACGTTTAAAAAAAAACCGGGCGGCTTAATAAAATATACCATTCGCAATGAGCACGGTACCCACCACTCCTGGATTCTACTTTGGCTTTCTATTAGGCAGAGTAATCATTTTGCCGGTACATAAAAAAGAGGGTACGGCCAGGAAGGGAGTAAGCAGTGAACTGAAGAGTGATGGAAAAGAATGGAGGGAGAAAACTCATTAACCAAACCAAATAAAGTAAGGAAAAGGTTAGGAAGATGATGATGATGATGATGATTTGGCGGCTCCGCCCGTGTTGTCACGATGGGCATATCAAAAATAAAATAGTGACCTTTTTCGGGCTCTAGACTATCTTAGTACCAAAATTCATTTTTATCGCTTCAGTAACTTTTACGTGAAAAATCGCGACAAAAAAACGGACAGCTTAATTTCGCGTTCATATTAATATAAAAGCTTAAGTGTAGTAAAGCGTGTGTGTAAAAGCTTAAGTGTAGTAAACTATAACGTGGATTACATTTAGCAATCCACATCATCATCATCATCATCAGCCTATCGCAGTCCGCTGCTGGATATAGGCCTTTCAAATTTCACGCCACTTAGTTCGATCTATGACTTCTCGCATCCAGCTCCTGCCAGACGTTCAGCAATCCACGTTATAGTTTAATTACTAATTACTGTGATTGTAGAAAGGTAAAAATATTGTCAAACAAGTTTCATGTAAGAACATAATATCATTTCAAATAAAAAGTTAATATGGTGATGTTCTCCTAGCCGATTACGGCCACAGCAGCAGGAGTATTACAGTGCATAAGTGTGTGCCCAAATACAGGTGCACTCTCTGTTTCCTCTTTCACTCACAATCCGATGGGACGGACACGATCAGGGAGAGAGCTTTCCGTGCTCCGAGGCACGGGGTTCTTACCCCAACTTCCGAACTCCGAGCTGTTATTAAGTTGTGGAGGAACTGGTGTCATGTCCCTCCAACATAAAGGAAGGATCTTTCGACCAGGCGAGACGATCATGCCTGACGGGGTACTGCGCATTATGGTACTCAGTGAAGAAACACAGTTGCAAGAACACATTTTCGACGACACTCTGCCTTGGCTTTCAAAAATATGGCAAGCAAAAATGTTAAATATTGTTGCAAAGGGCTTACAAACAAGACTACAATAGACAGGTGGTACAATAAAATCACATTGCACACTGAAATATATCTTAAATCCCTTTATAATGAAAGAAAACTCAGCAACTGCAGCAACGATAATCGAATACCATCAGGCGGTACGTATGCTCGTATGCCTCTTGTTGGATAAAAAAAAATACACCCACATTTCAATAAAATAAAATTTTCATTAAAATTGCTTTGAACCTACCCATGCATCACACATATGGACGCATGGCCTGGTGGTTGAAGCGGGCGCCACGCCGCATCCTGTTGGGCCAGGTGTGGAGGTTCAAATCCCACATTAACACATTGTGAGATTCACAAATTGTTGTTCTTAGTCTAAGTGTTTGTGGTACTTTTTGTCAAAAAGAAAAGATTAATCGGGTTCACTATGTTGTTCACAAAGTTTTATCATTATGTTATCATTTAATTGAATAAAAGAAGTAAAGATGCCATTACCTGATTCTATGAGTACTTTGACAATGTGAAGATGATTTTTTCTGAAGCATAATGAAGAACAGTTCTCATAAAAGCATCTTGTGGATTGATCCCAGCAACGACTGCCTTAGCTGATACTATAGCTGTCCCAGTTAACTCAAGTATTGATGCATACCATCTGAAATTATACGTACTATTTTTTTATTTTTGAAGTTCATTTAACAATGCACAAACAACGAAACTCCAATCAACCATCGAAGCGAGAGTGAAGAGAGAGAAAGCAAAGAGAAGAATAAGTAAATATATAATTATCTATGTTTAGAAAAAATGCAGTACCTCTTCCAAGACTGTAATGCGAAAGAAGGAGTTTTATTTAAATTTACATTAGATTTGTAAAACTATTTCGGAGTACCCACAAATTAATAACTTTTTCGCATAGTTGCGACCTCAGATCAAATAAAAGAAGGTAGATACCACACGTAGGACAAGAAATTAAAGGATTTTTTTAAATATGCGTGAGTGCGTGTGAACGCTCATAGCCCAGATCAACTCGGTGATTAGAAACAATCACTGAGGGTAAGCCACGACGGCTTGGTCAGTACCTGTGGGTGGCCGCTGGAGGCATGTTACTATAAGCGTCTCCGTGATTCCGTGGTCACGTTAAGCTGTCGGTCCCAGTTGTTATCATACGATAATAGTCGTGAAGCTGAGTTGGAGGCCTTCGGGCGGCTTAAAAATATTCATCGGCAAGATGACGTAGCCACAACGTTATCTTGCCAGTCCTCAACCTGCACTTGGCCAGCGTGGGGACGTATGGCCTTAACCCTCTCCTGAGAGGAGACCCGAGCCCAGCAGTGGGACATCATGGGTTGACGATGACGATTGATAGTGTTGCCAAAAAAACAGTGTCCACATGAGTATCAAATGAAAGGGCATAATGTGTTTTATTTCAAAACCTTAGGTCTTATTAAAATTGGTCTAGCCATTTACAAGCCATGAGAGTTGCAAATGGGGATGTCGAATATTTTGAAATATATTCAAGCAGGGTATCAAAGGGCATGACGTGCTTATTACAAATCTATCAAATAAATATACACACTTCAATGACGAAAAACTAACGTAATCCAAATAAAAAAATGTTAAAAAAAGAACCAGTATAAGACGAAGTATCTGAAAAAAATAACCAAAAGTTTAAAAATCACAGACGAAAATACCGATAGTGTTTACTTACAGGTAAACTATAGACATTACAAAATCGAAAAACAGCAAAAATATAACTTTATTATTTAACCTAGAATCCTTTATTTTGCAGGAGTTTCTTAAATTTTTGCCGCTTAGAATTCAATGTCATCGCCAATGTTTTTATTTACATGTATGATACAGCCTAATGTTTACATATTTATCAATTATTAATCTTGAGAATTAGCTTTATGTCCATGGCTGGCACCTTTGGTTAAATCATTTCTTCATCTTGAGTCATTTATATTGTCACTTACAGTATATCTGTAGGAGGCGCGGCTATCAGCCCCTCATGCCGCCCTGAGTGTGGCCGCGGATGGGCGGGACGAGTTTTGTGTAANGGTTCCCGGATCTCTCCCGCCCCAGGCGTAGAGTGGCACACCGTGTGGTTTTAGTCGGTTCGACTCCGACACACCGCCCCGCCGCAAGCCCCGGTGGGGTGAAGGCCCGAGAGGGTTTCCATACGTAAAAAAAGGTGTAATAATAATTTCCCACCCAACTGTATCCCTACGTTGTCGTCGTGTAGGGGCTTGCGTGGGTCGATGATCTCTGGGGCTGCGCCGGTAGAGTCACACATGCCGGATTGGCCCAGAGGGAGAATTCAGACTAAAAGAGATACCAGACGGAGTCTAATTTTGACTGCCGCGAAGGGCCCTCTAAACGTCCCTCTGCTCTAGCAGGGGGCATATTGGAAGTGCAAATAGGCGAGCTCGGTGTGCACTCACACTGCCTCGGAGCGAGTAACACGAGGGCTAGTCTTGTGTTGCCCTCGCCGCTACAACGTAATCTCACTAGGTTGTCGAGTTAGGTCAAGTCTCTGACTCGACTGGGAGCGTGGGTCTTTGCTTAACCACCCGTACCGCGAGGCAGAGCAGAGCACTAATAAAAATATTTAAACAAATAATGATTTCGAAAAATGTCTAACGACTTACGGCATACCTACTGGTACTGAGAATGTAGAGAATGTAGAGAAGAGAAGATAGGAAAGACGTAAGGAAGGAGGAACGCCAAAGGGCAGTTTCGAAAGGTGGACGATGCCACAAGGCGCCGCCACCTCCTCGGTAGACAACTACCGAGGAGGTGGCGGCGTCTGTAACGCCTACATCGGTGGGGCTCCCAGAAATCGATCTGACTGCTGGGAGCCGAAGAACATCGGAGCGTATACAGCTCTAAGTCCGCCAGGAATGGCGTGAGCGGGGCTTCTAGTAAAAGACGGATGCACTGGAGTCAACGGAGACGGACCTGACTGTGAGCCGCAAACAAGGTCTCCCTAGGGATGGCAAAAGCGATACATCCCAAGAGATGTTGCCAGCTCACAAAGAGGGAGGACCCGTACTCCAGCCTCAGCTCTGTCAAGTTCCGTCTTCAGCAAGGCGGAAACGTACAAGCGGGCCTAGGCGGACGGGGAACTCCAGGCGGAGGAGGAGATCGCCGGTATCCTGCTGAAGACCGGGGAGACGGTGGATGGGGATTCAGCTCGCCAGACACGGTCTTCTCTGCAGGAGAGGGCACAAGCGGTGGTGGCCATCATCCACAAGGTGGCCACCAAGTCAGTAATCCTTAAGGGCTCTTTTGTGAGGGCCCTTAAGGACTCCTACACTGCTGTAGTGGGTGTTGTGGAAACTTTGATAGGTGACGTGGCTCGCCTCCAGTTTGCTAACGATCATTTAGCGGGGCAGGTGGTTGAGCTCGGCGCTCAGTTCACCCAATTTCGGCTGGGGTGCCCTGAGCGAGAGGCTCCAGTCCAGTAGGCCTTGGTGCGGTGTGAGTCAGTTGTCCCGTAGCGTCGCCCAAAGTGTTGGGCGACGCTGACAAAATCCTCATCAGTTTTGTGAATGCCAGAATTACAGTTCTGGCGTCAAGACCGATGAGCTGCTACAAATGCCTAAGCGCTCCGTAGTGGAGTGGTCGGCCTTTGTAACATCATCTATCTGCCATTGAAAGCCCCGTCAAAATCAGTTCAGCCCGTCCAGAGATAAGCTGGAACAAACTGACAGATAAATAATTTGAGAAATATTTTTATCAATTACCATACATACCTACATAAGCATATGACTATAATACTTACCATAACCCTAGAGAAACCTACCATAATAATAGTTTGAGTGAAAAGCTACTAATTTAAAGGCAAGCAGACACTTCAATTTTCATTATTTATATAAATAGTAATTATCTTTGTTATAGGTAAATAGAAACAATTAAATGTTTGATCCAATCTGGAGCTCAAATTAACAAGCAGGATGCTGATGGTCATACTATTTTACACAAAGCTGCTATAAACAAGCACCATGATTTGTTCCACTATCTTCTCGAAACATACAATGAGCTCGCCATTGTGAAGGACCACAAAGGTCACACTGCTACTGATTGTATGTCAAGTAATCACTTGAATGTATGTCTATGATTGTATTACTTAGCTTTTCTTAACCATTCTCTACTATTCTTATTTAGACTATGTTGGAATAGGAGATGATCTATTGTATGTCTAACTGTACTTGGCCTTCATTCCAGTTTGTTTTTTTATATATCAAATATATTATAAAACGTTAATTATTGTGTATTTATTATTTATTAGTTTATTATGATTATTTAAGTTCGAATGATTCATTACAAGTTATCAAACACTCCCCTTAGTTATTCGAATAGTGCCGTATATAATATTGTATAATTATTCAACTGGTATTTTCTTAAAGATCAGTATTAAGTTTAAACTTAGAATGTTTTACTTGGTAGTAAGCAGACGCAAACTATAACACCTGTAAACAATATGTATCATATAAGGTATAATAAAAAAGAAACACTTCACTTTTGACACTTTAATTTATGAATAATACGTGTATTTTCTAATTTTAATTAATTTCTAATAAACCAACTTTGGTACTTCAATTTTACTTAATTGTACAATATCGATGTTTGTGAAGTAGCTTCAGTGCCGAGTTTGTCTAAATACAATCAGATTAGCATATTACAATATGTTTATTAGCTATGAACAGTTACTTTGCTAAGTTTACTGTTGTTTCTATTAAACTAATTCTAATTGTAATAAAAATATTTATTACAATTAGAGACAAGTTTACTTCAAACAACAAGTTTTGTAAAATTAGTAAATGTCATTATGGCACTTAATAGATGTAATAAATTCGACTTAATGTTATATATACTTCATAAGTACATCTTTGTACTTAACTGTTTCATAATCCCAAATAAAAGTGCATAAAGTTTACTTGTATTACAAAGCTGCTATATTCAATCATATCATATTAATACACATTTTATAGAACTTGTCAATCTTCGTTTTCCATCATAAGGAATTTTTTCAATGTGATTGGTAATGGAAGGGTTTCTATATATTTAAATAGTACTCTTTGTCTGCCTGCATGCCTAATTTTAATTCTACACAGATCCCGCAGTCTCAATGGTCTATTGAAATGTGTTTTCAACCAATCCACTATAAATGAACATGTAGATCGTTTTCCATAAAGAGCGGCAATTGAACAACGATCGCCTGCCTTCAACAACAGTGACACCAAACGATAGGATTTTCTTCTGCTGGCTATGGTGAGGTTATCCAAACAACACGAGCTAGATTCATAATTGACGTTTACCCCATATCGTATCAGGAAGGCAGCAGCATCGTCTCTGAAATAATATGAATAATATTAGAAGTCTTGAGTGATGGTTTTGAATGAAATGTAGACTCTTTTTTAAGTATGAAATCTCCAATTTATCATCATTGTGTGTGAGTGACTAAGATACCCAGTGATCAACACACAGTCCAAACTGCTGAACCTAGACTCCTGAAATTTTGCATGTAGGTTCCTTACTTATCGTAAGTGAGGACTTTTGGGCGAGTGAAGCCGGCTTTTGTTTTTCGACCAGCCTATCCAATCTTTTCTATCCATGGAAGTGCAAAGGCAAAGCCGTAAGTCCATAACTTTTTAATGTATGAGATGCCAAAGTGCGTACTGTGCCTGATAGAAATCATAAGCAGAATTTAGAGTGGTGGTGCATTCCATACCATACACCAAACAATGTAGCATAATGAACCACTACGTCGCCTTGCTAAGATGCCTCTGCAATATATTATTTATCACCTTAAATTTATACTTAATACTAGCTGACCCGGCAAATGTTGTTTAAACATACATAATTATTTTATAAATGTTATTATTTTTGTCAAAAAACATGTCAGGTGAGTCACCATATTATTCAGGAGCATGAATAGATTTCTTTTTTATGGAATAGGGGGCAGATGAGCCGACTTATCGCCTGATGGTAAGCGATTAGCGCCGCCCATGGACACCCATAACACCAGAGGTATCACAAGTGCGATACCGGCCTTGGGGGATTGGAAAGGGGGTTAGGGGAAGGGTTGGTTTATGGGCCTTCGGTACCCTCACTCACTCGGTGAAACACAGCACAGGCGCTGTTTCACACCGGTTTTCTGTGTAGGTGTTGGCTGATACTCAGACCTACCCAATATATACACGAAATTTCATAAAAATTTGTCCAGCCATTCCAGATAGTTTCTAGATAGTTCTGTACTTGGTTCTATTCATTACTGATCACAACATATAAAAACCAATCAATGATAAAAATATCATTGTATAAAATATTTACGAAAACAAAAAGATAATTTAATAATCATGATAGAAAGCGTGATTATTCAATTATCTTTACATAGCCCAGAGATCTCGTACCTCTGATGGTATCTAAGACTCCCATATGAGCAAGTGATTCTTTAAAAAAACTATTCACCTATGTAACAATAGAGCCCTATTCAAAGGCGTATCTCCAGGGAGGACTGCTGAAGCACTTGAGTCTATCCTATAATTTAACAAAATCTTTACAATCTCCTCGAAAGTTCTGGGATTGAACACATTTTCTATTGCTACATGTAGAGCATTTTCAAGTGTCATTCTGTTGCGCGTGTTAACATTTGCACCTGAAAAAAAAATTTACTGAATTCTATCTAAGACAATCTATTAGCATTGATCTTAAACGAAAGGTGATTATTTAGTCTATATATAGGTAGGCAGGTTGTATCGAAATGTTGAGGAAAATCTAATTGGACATTTGGAATTTGAGCTAGTCTGATTTGTCCTACTTTTAGTACAATTACGTTTACCGGAATAACGTACATACCTATGTATCTGTGTGTCAGTAGGTCACCTACTTACATTAAGTAATAATAATATGCAATGAATAATAAAAAAACATAGTCGTTATTCACAAAAAAATGATTAATAAAAATAAAAAACATAAAAAGTACTCTGATAACATGAGGAAACTATAGCTCAATCTCCGTGACAGATGCTTCGAAACAGGCGAAATTACTTTGAAATAACAATTTTATCTTGTGTAAATTTATTTTGATCACAAATGTAGTACAATATACATGAAATGTGCCCACCTAAAATGTGCCTCGTAAGTTTTAAAATGACACTAGTGACAATTGAAAGAGATCGTGGACTTTTCTAAGGGCTCTATACTATACCTAACTAAATATACTTACTTATACTGATACATAAATACATACTGATGCCCCCTTATATTAACATATTAGGGTTTATTTAAAATCGGTTGCAGAAAAATTACTAAAAAAAATGTGATTGGCTAAGTGTGGAGGTAATAACATGACATGCACATTACTTGTAAAATGTTATTTCGTGGTTGACGGCGATTTTTTGCGTATGTTTTCAGATTTTTACGTGATTGAAACTAACGCATGATAAATATTAAACAACTCTTAATATAATTTTTAGTTGTAATTTATATTTATTCGTAACTTCTTTGGGATCAACATGTGTTTTATATTTATTCTCATGTTTAACTTGTGGAATCAAAGTTTTTATTCTTAAGTACTAATAATAATGTAAATAAAATATAATCTGTTACTTTCTATATTTTAGCCGAACAAATCTCCTATATAAATGACTTAAATTGACTGAAATTGTAAAAACATACCAATACTACTATGTATTAATCTGATTGTATTATATATAAAACTAAATGGAATCAAGTATCAGTTTCCGATGAAATTTCCAAATTTTCTCTTGTTTGTTTAGGGAAATAAAAGTAACAGAGTCGTAGGTCGAATAACATAGTTCTGTTCTACCTTTTATTTTTATTTTAATGAAGTACTATCACAAAAAAAGTGCGTGCGTACAAAGGACACATGTCAGAGGTGAAACTTCTTTGGCGGACTAATTTATCAGTTTTGTCTATATTTATACAAATCTAAGACTTTAGATTTCCGAGACATAAAGGAAGGGAAAAAGGAAGATATGTTAGGAATTTAATTGCCATTAAAATATTAAAAGTGTTAAGAATTAATATAAATTATAAATTTAGTTTTTTAATTTATTTCTTCAATATTTACACTATTCGACGCGATTTCTATAGGTATTGTTGTGACTAAAGCATCCCTACTCTCACTCCATCGCTAGTTGCTTCATGCTACGTTCGCCCTGTCTTACTCTCTCTCAATCGGTCTCATTCGCTCTCTCTCTCTTTTTCGACACTTCCGTTGCATACTTGCGTGACGTTACATTTGTAAAAAATTTACCCTCATGCGCCTAAAGAAGTTTCGCTTCAAAACTTTTATATTATTGTTATCAGGAAACAGAATAGTCATTCATGATAAGAGTACCATGAACGATTATTCTGTTACTTGATAAAAATGGTGATAGTTCTGTAATAGCTACGTTTTTCTTTTGAAAATATATTAATTAACTTGCACTTTAACTAAAACACACTCAAAAGATTGGTGAACAAATAATTTTTGTTTGAAGTGTGGTACGAGCATGAAATATAAAATAATTTGAAAAATTACCTCTCCGGAGTAAAACCCTAACGATTGTAGGCTGAGCCGATTTCGTCGCACATAGTAATGGAGTATCGCCGTGTTCATTAACTAAATTTAGAGTCGCTGAGTATTGCGCAAGCAATGTCGCAATTTCCTGCTGCAATGTTAAAGAAATCTCACTGTACATTGAACATGAATTCATTTATGTTTTTTTTTAGATTCAGATATAGCTTACCTTTCTTTGACGAATTGCAAAATGCAAAAGTCTATCGGAAGGAGTCACGTGAGCACCAGCTCTAATTAATATTTCTACTAGCTCTGCAGACCCATGCCATACGGCTTCACATAATGGTGAATACTCTGGAAACCGATTAAGAAAAAGTTTTCAATCACATTTTTGTACTAAAGAATAATAAAAAAAATATATGAATAAAATACATCCAGACGCAGACAAAAACCTCATAGTTTTCATACAATATTTGAACTGGTCGGAAAACGAATGCACAACTTCGACCGCGAGATTTCGACTCTGTCTGCATATTATCGATTTAGATGTAGGATCACTACAATAACCACACAACAAAGATCTTCATACTATACCGTATTATTGGTTTAGCCGCCTAGATACTTGAACCCCTAAGGATGACCAATTAAATGATCTATTTTTAAATCTGATTATATCTTGAAAATAGTTTGTGATATGGTACTTCATGGTGAAAACTATTTGTGTTAATGTCTAATGTATCTAAGTAGACTAAATCAGCAACCCTGTATGCTTTTAAGATAATTCTTCAGAGCTTGGAGAATTAATGGTAGCTTCTGTCAGTCCACGTGTATGTGGGATATCGCGGTAAAAAGTAGTCGTTGGTGTTATTTCAATGTATGAGCTATATTACTTATATTACTATTAAGCTTCTTAAGAATCTGTTTTTAATATTTTTTACGTAAAAGACAAACTAGTAGCCATATATCGTAACAAACTTTCTTACCGTAGAAATCTTTAACATTAACATTGGCGCCAATAGAGATGAGATACTTGACTACATCCACGTGACCGTTCATAACTGCTATATATAAAGCTGTCCAGCCATTTTCATCTCGGACTTCTAGATGAACACTTTCGGAAACTAAAAGCTTTATCTAAAAAAAAAGCTTTTAGATCATATCTAAGAGTGGTACAAATGTAGAAATAAAATATTTGAATATCTAATTGGTCTAAGCAGATGTTAGTTCATGTAATAATTGCTGGCTATTGCATGATACAGTCTCCAAATATACTAAACAAGTTAACAAAACAGTTTCTTTCACTCACATTTTATTGTTCATTATATAATTGATTTTGTGTCTCAAGTAGTAAGTAGTATTTACCACTGTTCACCATATTTTAAATAACATTTCACTACCATCCTTGACACGCTATAGTGTCACAAAATTTGAGCATGTGATGAAATGGGGTCCATAGTGTAAAAAATCGTATTTATTTGCAAATTTAGAACATCTACGACGTGACATCACGAACGGATGCCATGACGCCACCGAGCGTTTCGGCGTCGTGAATTTTTTCCTACTACAACTTCATTTTTTGTAGAAATACAACTGTTCTTAACAATAGAAGATGCCTTCGTACGTCATAAAACTGTTTTTTAAAATTATTATACATCATTACTACGTAATAACAATACTAACCATCCACAAATATCCTTTTAAGGCTGCAAAATGAAGGGATATCGTTTTTTCATTTGTAATGAAATTTAATTCGCTGCCTGTCATTATTAATACTTTTGTTGCTTCTATATTATTCTTGTTAACAGCTAAATGCAGTGGTGTTAAACCATCACCTGTGGGGATATCTACCTCACAACCTGAAAAATATTTTAAAAAATTAGTAATTAACTTACTATTATAACAATAACACTTATCAATTATTTCTCAATAAAACTGATATACAAACAATGTCACAACAATATATATCAACAGGTATAACATGCCATGACCATGAGTGGTCTTAAAATTGGCTTACGTTTAACTTAAAACAATTAATACCATCAGGCGGTACGTATGCTCGTTTGTCACTTGTTGAATAAAAAAAATACACCCATATTTCAGTATAATAAAATTTTCATTAAAATTGCTTTGAACCTACCCATGCATCACACATATGGACGCATGGCCTGGTGGTTGAAGCGGGCGCCACGCCACGTCCTGTTGGGCCAAGTGTGGAGGTTCAAATCCCAAATTAACACATTGTGAGATTCACAAATTGTTGTTCTTAGTCTGAGTGTTTGTGGTGCTTTTTGTCAAAAAGAAAGGATATTAATCGGGTTCACTATGTTGTTCACAAAGTTTTATCATTATGTTATCATTTAATTGAATAAAAGAAGTAAAAAATGCCATTACCTGATTCTATGAGTGATTTGACAATGTGAAGATGATTTTTTCTGAAGCATAATGAAGAGCAGTTCTCATAAAAGCATCTTGTTGATTGACCCCAGCAACGACTGCCTTAGCTGATACTATAGCTGCCCCAGTTAACTCAAGTATTGATGCATACCATCTGAAATTATACGTAGTATTTTTTATATTTGAAGTTCATTTAATAATACACAAACAAGGAAACTCCAATCAACCATCGAAGGGAGAGTGAAGAGAGTGAAAGCAAAGAGAAGAATAAGTAAATATATAATTATGTTTAGCAAAAACGTAGTACCTCTTCGAAGACTGTAATGTGAAAGGAGGAGTATTAAAAATTATGCATTAAATTTGTAAAACTATTTTGGAGTACCCACAAATTAATAACATTTTTGCGTAGTTGCGTCCTCAGATCAAATAAAAGAAGGTAGATACCGCACATAGGACAAGAAATTGAAGCATTTTTTTAAAATATGTGTGAGTGCGTGTGAACGCTCATAGCCCAGATCAACTCGGTGATTAGAAACAATCACCGAGGGTAAGCAACGACGGCTCGGTCAGTACCAGTTTGGGTGACCGCTGGTGGATGTTACTATGAGCGTCTCCGTGACTCCGAGGTCACGTCAAGTAGTCGGTCCTAGTTGTTATCATACGATAACAGTCTTGAAGCTGAGTTAGAGGCCTTCGGGCGGCTTAAAAATATTCAACGACAAGATGACGTAGCCACAACGTTGTCTTGGCATTCCTCAACCCGCACTTGGCCAGCTTGGGGACGTATGGCCTTAACCCTCTCCAAGAGGAGACCCAAGCCCAGAATTTGAACGTCATGGGTTGTTGATGATGATGATTGATAGTGTTGCCACTTTTAAACAAAATGTCCCTGGCAATTGAAAAAAAGGTAATATGCAAAAATAAATCTGTTGGTTTCGTATGAACTGCAATCAGATTAAATATATTTGTGTAAGTGAAGGACGCATGTATGTCTGAGCAGAAAAATACGGGACAGTTATTTGAAAATTGTTAGTTGTTGTATTGTGATGTATGACATACTTGTAATTTTGACTCTTCGTTTAGAAGTAGTTCAGAAGTTCACATAACTTCTTAATTCACAACTTAATAAATGGGGTACCGTGAACCCAGTACGGTTCCCTCTATAGGACTTAGTTGTAATTGAAAAATGTATAAAAAAAGTGTCCACATGAGTATCAAATGAAAGGGCATAATGTGTATTATTTCAAAACCTTAGGTCTTATTAAAATTGGTTTAGCCGTTTACAAGACATGAGAGTTCCAAGTGGGGTGTCGAATATTTTGAAATATACTCAAGCAGGGTATCAAATAAAAGGGCTTGACGTGCTTATGTCAAATAAATATACAAATCTATCAAATAAATATACACACTTCAATGACACAAAACGAAAGATTTAAGAACAGATTTGCGATGCGGCCATGCTCCGGATTCGAGGTTGTCGACCTCCACGAAAAGAGGTCTACCGGTGGTGCCAGGAGTTGGCGGACCTCCGTGCGGCCTGGAATCAGAGGTAGGGGTGGCTATTCTGCGGATCCGATCCAAGAACACCGCTCCCGGGCCGGACAGGGTACCAGCCCGAGTGATGGCCAGAGCCCTCGACCATATGTCGGGCCGCCTCAGGAAAGTGCTGGACGCTAGCTCGGCGTCCGGACGCTTGCCTGAGTGCTGGAAAAGCGGGAAGCTGCTCCTTTTGAGGAAGCCGGGACGGCCTGCCAATCCGGTCGCTGCCTACAGGCCCATCGTGTTGCTGTACGAGGCGGGCAAGTTGTTTGAGAGGGTGCTCTCTGCCCGCATCGTCCGGCACCCCAGCGAGGAGGGCCCCGACCTTTCGGACGCCCAATTTGGGTTCCGAGAGGGGCGTTCGACGGTCGATGCCGTTATGCGCCTGAGGGCCGTGACTGAAGAGGCGGTGAGCTGTGGCGGCGTGGTGTTGGCGGTGTCTCTGGACATCGCCAACGCCTTTAATAGTCTGCCATTCAGCTGCATCAGGGAAGCACTCCAGTACCACGGGGTGCCAGAGTACCTGAGGCGGCTGGTGGCAGACTATTTGGAGGAGCGTACCATCGTGTACGAGGACTGGGAGGGCGCCTTGAGACGGCGATCTATGTCGTGCGGCGTTCCGCGGGGGTCTGTCCTAGGACCACTCCCGTGAAGCGTGGGGTACGACTGGCTCCTTCGAGAGCGTCTCCCCTCCGGGCTGGGCGTAATCTGTTACGCCGATGACACGTTGGTCACAGCCCGGGGGGCGACTTTCAGGAGGCGGCGTGCCTGGCCACCAGGGGAGTCTCTCTGGTGGTCGGGCGCATCGAGGCACTGGGCTTGCGGTAGGCCGTGGACAAGACGGAGGCCCCGCTCTTCCATGGGCCCCAACGTGGGCCGCTCCCCGGCGCATCCATAGTGGTCAACTCGGTCCTCGTACCGGTTCGGGCCCAGATGAAGTATCTGGGCCTGATCCTCGACGGTAGGTGGCTCTTCGACGAGCACTTCCGACAGCTTGCTCCGAAGCTGGTCGACGCTGCCTCAGCCCTTGGGCGACTTTCGCCCAATCTGGGTGGAGCCAACGTCGCAACGAGAAACCTCTACACGGGGGTTGTGCGGTCGATGGCGCTGTACGGCACACCGGTGTGGGTGTCGGCTCTGACCGCCCAGAACAAGGCGCGCCTCTGGCGCCCTCAGAGGGTATTGGCGGTCAGAGCCATAATAGCCATAGTCGACCGAGGCGGCGTGCGCCTTGGCCGGAACACCCCCGTGGGATTTGTAGGCGGATGTGCTCGCCGAAGTTTATCGACGGATGGCTGAGTTCCGGGTGGAGAGTGGCGTTCGTCCTCCGCCGAAGAGGTACGCGAGTGGCGTGAAGCCGCCCGTCGAGCCACGATGGCTCGTTGGTCTTCGCGGCTGGAGACTCCACGTGCTGGCTTCGCCACCGTGGAGGCTCTCCAGCCTGTCATCCTCGAGTGGCCAGAGTGGCAGCACGGGACCCTTTCCTTCCGATTGACGCAGGTGCTTTTCGGACACGGTTGCTTCGGGAAGTACCTGTATTCGGTCGCCAGGAGAGAATTGAGTCCCGCCTGCCACCAGTGCGGCTGCAGTGAGGACTCGGCCCAGCACACGCTGGCGGTATGCCCCGCTTGGGCGCCGCAGCGTCGGGTCCTCATTGCAGTCATCGGAGGAGATCTCTCGCTGCCGACCGTCGTGCGCTCCATGGCCAGCGGCAAGAGCAGTTTTACCGCGGTCGTGACCTTCTGCGAGGAAGTCATCTCGCAGAAGGAGGCGGCGGAGAAGGCCCGGGAAGACGACCTCCACTCGGACCCGATCCGCCG